>RJWJ010006884.1:0-60169 GCA_004363605.1 Indri indri | reverse complement strand
CTACAGGCATGCGCCACCATGCCCGGCTAATTTTTTCTATATATATTTTTAGCTGTCCGATTAATTTCTTTCTATTTTTGGTAGAGACGGGGTCTCGCACTTGCTCAGGCTGGTCTCGAACTCCTGAGCTCAGGACGATCCACCTGCCTCGGCCTCCCAAAGTGCCAGGATTACAGGCGTGAGCCACCGCGCCCAGCCTGGATTTTTGGTGTACCTATCTCTCAAATAGTGTGCATTGCACCTGATGGGGAGTTTTTATTCCCTCACCCCTTTCCATCCTCCCCCCACCATTCTGAGTCTCCAATGTCCATTGTGCCACTCTGCATGCTTAGCTCCCACTTAGCTCCTACTCTAAGTGAGAACATGAGGTATTTTGTCACTTCACTTACAATAATGGCCTCCAATTCCATCCAAGTTGCTGCAAAAGACATTATTTTATATTTTTAAATGGCCAAGTAGTATTCCATGGTAGAAATGTACCACTTTTTCTTTATCCACTCCTTGGATGATGGACACTTAAGTTGATGCCATATCCTTAAAATTGTAAATTATGCTGACATAAACATGATTGCAGGTGTCTTTTTGATATAATAATTTCTCTTCAAAAAGTTGGATTTTAAATCTAACTATCCTACTTACTGAGTATATGATATTGGTCAAGTTATCTTCCTTTTAAGTGCTTCAGTTTTCTTCTCTATATAATGGTTGAGTTGAAATGCCCATGACATAGGATTATTATAAAAATGAGATTGAATTATGGCATAAGGCAAAGAATGTGATGCTTGTTCCATAGTAGACATTTAGTAGGTGTTAACTCTCCTAACCTCCCTCCTATGTCTTTGGCCTTGGAGATTCTCAGATACAAAAGAGAGAAGCCCTATTTTATTAATATGTATCTACTGGACATTGAAGACAAATATCTCAGAGGCAAAGAGGCCCAGGGTTACAAAAATTGTGGCTGTATTTTAATAATTAATGGTGATAAACATATTCTTTCAATCTTCTCTATGTCTATGACTGTAATATCTCATTTGGAAACAACATCAGAAGTCCAAATTTAATGGCTGCCGTGAATGAGCATCTGGCCTAAATGATCCTCTCACTCTTTCTGTGATAGGCCTTGATCACTAGGATCCTTTGTTAGTTTTCAGAAGTTGATTTTTAAAAAACACATTTATTGAGGTATAGTTTACATCATAAAAGTCACCCATTTTAAATGTAAAATTCAATGATTTTTAGTAAATTTCCAGAACTATCATCACAATCCATGTCAGAACATTTCTAACACTCCCAAACAATCCCTGTACCTGTTTTCAGTCATTTCTCTTTACCATACCCAGCCCCAGGATAACACTAATTTACTACATGTCATTTTAGATTTTCCTTTTTCAGAGGGTGATTTTTCTGGAGATTTTAGTCACTTGGATTCACACAAGGGTTAGAAGCAGGCACAAGACCAGACTTCTTAGTAGTACTGACACAGTGCTTGCTGTTGGCTTCCCAGTAATGGAAATGAGCTTCTTTGCAGCTGCTCTGAGAGCTCCCAGTCCTATTGATGAGAAATAGGACCGGAAGGCAACTAGCTGGGGAGCTGTAACCGTCAGCATCCAGACAGGAGACAGAAACCATTGCAGTCATTTTAACAGAGAGAATTTAATACAAGCAATTGCTAGAGGGTATTAAAGAATTGCAAAGGTAAACAGAGAGAACTAAAGTATCACAGAAGGGAGCAACAGCAGCGATCAGCTACTAACTCTTGATTTGTGAAACAAAGGAAAATATTGGAATTATTGAAACTTAGAAGTTTGGAGGAAGGTGTCTTGGGCTGGGAGCCATGACTCTAAGAAGTGGGGCAGACAACTGGTCCTTGTCTCTGAGTGAATGTGATGGGACTGGTATGCACCTGTTAAAAAAAACAAAACTGCAAACTAGATTCAAGTTCTGCTACAGGAACAACTGTTACTTTTGAGATACAGAAGTGTTGCCAGGATGATATGACAGTAACAGGAAACCAGAAGGAAACAGGCAGGAATGAACAGGCTGCTTCTTCATATTTCCAGTCTTCCTCTAGTGCCCTCTATTGGCCGAGTTTGACAGGGAGCAGAGAGCCAAGCAGGATGGTGGTTCAGAGAGTTCAGGCTGGATCATGATCCTGAAAGACACAATCCTGAACACCATAATCCCAGAGGTTGAAATCCCAAAAGATCACAATCCCTAAAGTCTAAATCCCTAAAATCTAAAATTCCTAACATCTAAAATCCCCAAAATGACCATCACTGGACAATTGCACCATGTTAGGAGGAGCTATTACCTTGTTACTGTCTTTATGCAGAAGAAAATGGATTTCAATTGAATCCTCAAACCATAACGACAGATTTGGAAGTGTGATCCAGGCTTCTAAAAGTGAATTTCAAGGTGTTACCAGTGAAGTTTGTTTTTTCCATTCGGCCCAATTCATTTGGCAGAAAATTCAGATGAGTGAATCAGGCACTTGATATGACAACGATGAAAACTTTACTTTAAAAATGTGTCATTTGCCTGCATTGGCATTCCTTCCAGCTGATGACGTTCCAGGGGCTTTTAATGAATTAAAACCACATTAATCTGAAGAAGCCAGCAAAATTATTGACTAGTTTGAAAATAATTATGTGTGTGGTAGGATGAGAAAACACTCATGCAATGGTATTGCGGTTTAATCACCAGTATTGTTTCTACCAGATTTGTGATCTGCCTATGAGTGCATATGGAATGGAGTTCTGGGTACCCAAAACAACATAGAAGTATGGCATAGAAGATGGAAAAATTTAATGGGGAACGTTCATGTTAGTGCCTATGGAATCATAGAAGAATTTCAAAAAGAACAGCGCCATGTAGAAAATGAATGTGAGCGTGTTCTTTGAGGAGAGTCATGTCTTGCATCATGATGCAGGATTTTAAAATATAGTTAATGATCATGAAATTTGTCCAGCTCTTAGTGGTCTATCTCTGTTCAATTGCCCATAATCTATCCCTGTAATACACTTTTTCATATATCAAATTTTCTTTCTGGTTTTTAAAATTTTTTTCTTTTCTTAGTTTTTTTTCCCCACTATTTTAAATTGTCAGCATTATTTTTTACAATTTGCTATGCTGTGTATCTCATCTTCACATCATTTCCAGTACTGGAGGTATAAATTGTGTAAGGACTTTTAGAGAGTTCTAATTCATTTTATGCATTTTTTTTTTTTTTGCAATTTTGACCACACGAAAGTGCATTATCGCCATGTTAACTTTGCATGTAAGCCTCACGCTCGTACATAAAAACATTAAAACTTCCTCAATGAATGAAGAGATATTCTTTTTGTACATCTGCATTTATGATAGGTAAAATTTCTCAAGTTCTTGGCTGTTTGGGCTACTGCATATGTGGTGGTGACCCTTAGTGGTTTCTGATGGATCTTGTCAAAGCTTAGGTTGTTTGTCATGGTATTTCACATGACTGTTGTTAGAAAGCTGAGTCCACACAATGACTATCCATAATAGTGACATGCGTTTATCCATTTTGCTTTTTGATTTCTTTATGAATATAGTTTTTCTGCTCATAACTGCTATACATGTGTGACTGTCATTAGTATACCTGAGTGCGTATGCTCCCAAAAATACGTATATTTGTTATCGCCTATTTTATTGTGTAAAGTGGCTTATGAAGTGTTCTGTTGTATTTTTATGTTTCTCAAATAAATAACCTTTTAAAATGTAAATAAATATCTTTTAAATGATTTTTAATTTTTTTTTCAGAATTATATTTCAGGATTCCAATCTTTTGGGCTTTCAACATTTAGAATTATGGTGTTCAGGATTGTATCTTTTGTGATTATGATCAGCCTACAAAATCAAGATGTCAGCAGGGTGGGCGGGGCTCCCTCTGAAACCCTGAGGGTGAATCTGTTCCTTGACAATTCCAGCTTCTGGTAACGTCAGGTATTCCTTGGTTTGTGGCTGCAACAGTCCAATCTCTGACTCCACAGTCATGTCGTTGCCTCCTTCTCTTCTCTCTGTGTGTTGAAACTCCCTCTGCCTCTCTTTTGAAAGGATACATGTGATTGCATTTAGGGCCCAGATAACCAAGGATAAGCATCTCCTCTCAAGATCCTTAACATAGTTACATACTTTGACAATATTCATTCTTTTGCCACATAAGGAAATATTTATAGGCTCTAGGAATTAGGACATGGAATATCTATTTGGAATCTACATATTAGAACATGGAATATCTGTTTGGAATCTACCATTCAGCCCACTACAATGTTGTATAGTACTGGTTCTTTAACCCATGGACTTCTGGTTGCAATTTTCTACTAGAACATAAATCATGTCTCACAGAATTGATAACAGTCATATGAATTGCATTTATATTTTTGAAATATTTTAACTAAACGTGCACGACTAGGAATGTCATAGGCCCAAGTTTTGAACAAGGTAAATGAGTCTGCATTCGAGTCAAAGTTGAGATTACACAACTGTCATTTCTGAATAAAAGTTTGGGAATATGATGGACAATAACAATTATAAGACTTCTCTATTCTTTCTGAAAAATGAAATTTGTATCTGTAACAAAACTATTTTTTTTATCAAATTTATTCAGATTTCCTTTCCTCTCTACTCATTTTTCTGTCTCCATTCACTATTTACATCACATTCCAAAAAAATTGTAATGATTATCATTAAATTCCAAGCATTGTGGTAAGCATCGACAAATGAACGAGACAGATATTTTAATCCTTACTTTATAATTCAGGAAATCAAGACTTAAGGAGTATACATAATTTTCATTGGGTGACATACTTTGTAAAAGGCCGAAGCAGTTCTCAAATTCAGGTCTGTCTGATTTCAAAGCCTGCGTTCTAAACCACTACTCCATACTACTATTTTTAGAGTTTATATTATACATCTCGTTTATCAAGTTCCAAACATTGGTGCACTCCAGTAGTTGAATGCCTCAATTTTCCACAGATGCAGGCGTTGGGAGTTAGAATACGGTTTTCACCCATTTGAAATTTATTCTTTGTTTTACAGATTTCTTCCTTAAGCTTTCATCCAAACTTAGAATTATGTTTTTTCATCTGAAGTTCAAGATTTCCTTGAAATTCCAAGTTTCTGAAAAGTCCTCCTTGTGCTATCCTTGACAATTTAAAGGGACAATACACATTTGCTACCTTCTTATTAACACCCACTTATTCAAAGGCATTGAATGGACGAGTTTGGGCACTATATTCCTGTGTGTGGTGTGGGAGAGATTGTTCCTCTTTAATGTAGTATTTTTTGAAAGAGAAGATAAAACACAGGTTATCTATTTTTAGGCTGTTTGGGAATTTTATTTTCTCTTAAACCTGAGTAAAGTGAACTATAATTACTTTTCCTCACACTCTACATGTTTTCCATATAAAAACTTCCTCTGTAATGCATATTCCTGTATGGATGGACAGTATGAGGCCTCAGACTGTTCCACCAATGTTGTCAATCAACCTAATGCCCAGCAGAGAAATCAATAAATATTTGTTGAGTAAATATATGCATGAATAAATTATTTTCCTTTCTGTCAATTTGAAGAAAAAAGTATTTTCCCTACAAATACCTTACCTTTCTGTTCTTGCTTGGAATATTGAAATTCAAAAATCTAAAAATAAAGTGTGTGTTTGTTTAGTCTGTGTAGCAAGTAGTCTAGGTATGATTTATTTATTTTGTATAGTTCATTTTGCAACTCTGTTATTTGTTTGAAAAGTCTATGTCAAACATTTTGGCTTAAAATGATTGGAAAGTACAACTCAACAACAAAAAAGCAAACATCCTAATTAAAAAATGGGCAAAAGACTTGAATAAACATTTCTCCAAAGAAGATATACTAATGACCAATAAACACATACAAAGATGATCAACATAATTAGTCATTAGGGAAATGCAAATCAATCCACAATGAGATACCACTTCATACCTACTAGGATGCCTATAGTAAAAAAAGGGAAATAAGTGTTGGTGAGGATACTGAGAAATCCAAACGTTTGTATGTTGCTGATGGAAATGTAAGATGGCACAGAAGCTGTAGAAATAGTGTTTCACTTCTTCAAAAATTAAAAATAGAATTATCATATGACTCAGTAATTCTACTTCTAGGTATATATATGAGAATCGAAAACAGGTGTTCAAACAAAACCATTTACATGAACGTTCATGATAGCAGTATTCATAATACCCCAAAACAATCCAAATGTCCAGCAACTGATCAATGGATACACAGAATGTGATATATCTATACAGTGCAATATTATTCAGCCATAAAAATGTACTGTTACATAGTTGTATCTTGGAAACATTATGCTAAGTGAAAGAAGTCAGACACAAAAAGCCACATCTTGAATGATTCCATTTGTGTGAAATGTCCAAAATGGGCAAATTCATAGAAGCAGAACACAGATTAGTGGTTTCTCAGGGCTGGGAGGGAGGGGGAAATGGAAAGTGACTACTTAATGGGTACAGGGTCTGTTTTTGGTGTTATGAAAATGTTTTGAAATTAGGGGTGATGTTTGCACTACATAGTAAATGCACTAAATGCCACTGAATTGTGCACCTTTAAAATAAATTCTATTGTGCATACTTACGGTATACAACATGATGGTAAGGGATACATATATAACAGATAGTAAAATGGTTACTATAGTGAAGCAAATTAACATATCCATCATCTCACAGTTTCCCAATTTGTTTTATTGAAAGAGCAGATAAAATCTATTCATTTAGCAAAAGTCTTGAATGCAATACAATTTTATTAACTGTAGTCCTCATCTTGTACATTAGATCTCTAGACTTGTTCATCCTACATATTTGCTACTTTGTATCCTTTGACCTACATCTCCCTATTTCCTTCCCCACTCCCTTAATTACAGTTTTATTCTCTATCTCTGTATAGTTGACTTTTTAAAAATATTTCCTGAATTGTATACTTTAAACTGGTGAATTTTACATAATGTAAATATTACCTCAATTTAAAAAGATGATTAAAAGGGAACTCGTTCAGATGAAAGAGACATTTAAGACAAAAAAGAGGGGGTAACGTGAGGAATGGAAGAGTGAACAGGGGCTTAATCATAGACGCATTAATAATAGAACAGGAAGTAAAACTAAATTTCTTTAGCTGTTCTCCTTTTTCAAAATCTTCACATAAGAAGATTTTATTAAAAGTGAAAGTCCACAAGGAAAAAAAAGAGAAGGATTTACTGTGTATTTGAAAACATCAAATATAGAAGGCCATTAAAGAGAATCTGCTATTTTTCTGATAATAATTAAGCAAGCCACTATATTCCAGTCATTGTGACTGGTGTCAATAAAGAGCCTGTCTTTTTTAAGTGTTTTTCCCTCTTAATAATTTTATAATCTTACACAGATTCACAGGTGAGAATCAAAGTGACACTTATTTAAATATGCAGCATGAAGACATAAAACATGGTCCAATCTAATTTACCCATCCAGAAGAGACCAAGATATAGTCAGAGAAGGACATGGTTAAAGTAATAATAAACATTTCAATTTTCTGAGTTTCCTCTCAAAGCCTATTGCTTGATATTTCCATTTAGTCCTGAGTGAATATGGGAATTCCAAAGGCTAAAAATTGAAACTCCTGTTCCCTACCTGGTGTTTATAGTGTGACTCTGGTTAATGGTCTAAAAAGAGGTAGGATTTGTGTCTTCCTGAATGCTCTTTCCAGGATTGGATGGTCATTCGCACACAGTGGCAAGAACTAAATGACCCTCTGAAACTGGATGATATTGGAAAGCAAGGGGCATAATGGGCATGGGCCTGGCTTTGTTAGTGCTCACAAGGGTGAGACTGAGGCTGACATGCTGTTGGTATGCCCCAGGATGGTCACACACCTTGTTAAATTACTGGTCAGGAAATGTCTGATGACTTGAGTCTCTCTATTGTTCTGCCACCCTCTTCACAATCCAGAAACCAAAGAGTTAATGCATGGCTTAGCAAGGAGTCTCTTCCTGAGCTAGTTTCCTGGCAAGTGCTATTTCTGATGGGCCAGTGCTATATCTCTGCAACACTATTTGCTAAGTATATTGAATATCATCCCTCAGTGGGACTTACTTGCATTGACTCCTTAAGACTCTTGTCTTCCATCCTAACCCTCTCAGTTTATGTATTCCCAAATCCAGAAGCTCATTGTTCCTGGCATCCCATCTGAGACACCCTGGTCTATAGGGTATCAAGTTTTGAACTTTAATCTGAGTAGGGAGTTTTGTAAATCTCTTATGGTTTTACGATCTTTACAGCAGAAAAAATAGAAAATAGAAATGTGATTGTTTTATCCTAAGCGACTTAGGATTTCTATTTTCCCCTTATAATTAGGCTGAGGAAGAGGAGGAGTTTGAGAAACTTTAAAATCTTTATCCTCCTCTCCCTGTTACCAGGGAAAGACTCAAAGACAATGTCTCTGATCAGCTTTATTTTTTTTTAATCCTCTCACTTCTCTTTGATTCATGAGTTCACATTTCAGATAGCCCTCAGATATTAACTAAAACTTTCAGACTCAAGGTATGCCATCAGTGTTTTTTTTTTTTTTTTTTTTTTTGCAGTGGTTTTATTTTCTAAGAAATGTTTAATTTGATGCCATTGGCCAATATCCTGCATGGAAAAATGCATAAACGAATAGTAGTTGAAATCTGTTTTTATCATGATTTCCTTCTAGTTCAGTTTTTCACCACAATAATTGGATTGGTCCTTTAGTAGTTAAAAGTAAATATAGCATTCAAGGTCTCTCATCTTATTGTGGGCTGGAAGTATCTCCCCCTTACCCGCCCCCCTCAAAAAAAAAAACAAAACAAGGAGAAAAACATCTTGGGCTGTGGGCAGGAGTTAAGGGAAGATGGAGTTATTTGGAGGGCACAGGAGGTGGTGGTGAATGGTGAAAGGCTGGTGGGGGTATAGAATAATTCAGTTACAACCTCCAGACAGATACAATTGTTGGGAAACAGAACCATGGAGATGGCCAACTCCCTGAGCTCAAGCAGTCCTTGCTTAGAATTTTTTTTTAAAAATGGAACAAAGGAAAAAATAAAAACATCTATTCCTTTTCTTCCATCTTTTCTTAGCTGACAGGTATGTCAATGGGTTAATTATTTTACGATTCTGAAGATTTTCAACAGAATTTGCTTATCCTTCTAAAAAATATTGAACAGAATGGAAAATGGTCTTAATGCCAAATAATTACTGTCTTCTCTCCCTACATTCTAGAGAAGATTTTAATTGATACTTAAATTATGGCAGAAACTGCCCAATATCTATTACTCATCTTTTTCTTAATGAAAGTTTATAGATTTTACACTGGAAACATTGCTTTCCAGCTAGTAAATGTCCCAGCCTCCCTCTGCAGTTAAGTGTGACCATATGACCAAGTTTTTACTAATTAGTGTAACTAGAAGTATTGTGTGGGGCATCAGATACAGGGAGTGTGGCCTTCTTGTCCTTTACTTCTATTCTTCCTCTGCCTGAAGTGAAGATGTGGTGGCTGGAGCTCACAGTTAGTTATTTTGGACCTAAGGATAAGGGCCAGACAAAGAACAGCTGAAGAGAGTGTCAGAGTGGTCCCTGATCACTTTGTGGAATCACAAAACCAGCCCCAGCATTGTAGAGGACATTTTGGGTCATATGTAGCCCAGAGCTGGGAATGTTTCCTTGTTGTTTTGTTCCAAGAATATGCCTGGCGTCTTGCACACGAGCCAGGGCGCCCTGACCCTGCAAACAGGAGGGGCTAGAGAGCTTCAGATGCAAACATCAGCTCTCCAGAAACAAAACAACAAGGAATAGGGCGTGTCGAGTTGGGACAATGAGGGAACAAGGAAATTGTGGTGGGACAGTTGCCAAACAGGCTGTGTTATAAATAAAGACGCTGCGGCAAGAAGGCACTGCAGTCTTGTACCGTCTTTCTGTGTGTATGTCTCTTTGTTTCTGTGTTCATTCCTTGTCCCTAGGCGGGCCACAAGTGGTGCAGCGAGCAGGGTCTGCGTCATTCGGGACCAAGGAACCGGAGCGGGACCTCTTTGGTAAGTAAGTAAGTGGCAACAAACAGTAGGACCTCCGGCATTATGGGGAACTTCCCCTTCAGCTGCTGAACGAGAATATCGAAAGTTAGTCCAGGGACTGTTACATTCGGTGGGAGGGGAAGTTAAAGATACTGCTCTGAAGCAATTGTTTGGCTTGGTGCTGCAGCATTGCTGTTGGTTTCAGTTTCAGTCCAAGTTCAGTTAAATTTGCGCAGCTGGCAACAGGTTGTTAAGGCTTTTCGTGTACCCCACCAACGAGGAGACACGATTAATTTAAAAATTTGGACTGTTTGTAGTGCTATAACCCAAGCTCTACAGTTATTGGAAACAGACTCTGAGAAAGCTGAGTCGCAGAATGGGGAGGAACTGGATGATCGTGATCCTCCTCCCCCTGAGGAGATCCCAGAGGTGACTCCTCCGATGGATAGTCAGGAAAAGGCTAACTCTCTATCCCTAACACTGAAATAGCAGAACTTATTGCGTTATTGAAGAAGTGTTTACCCTTTGTTATTACTAGCCCCACAGCCCCGACAGCACCCATGGCTTATCCTGTCTCTTTGCCGCGGCGGCCGCCGGTCCCATTAGCAGGGGCTTCTTTTCAGATTCCTAATGGCCCGGATAATGATTTTCCTTCACCGCCTCTGAGTAAAGGACAACTGTCGGGAAACCACTTGAGGGGCCCTCAGTCCTGGGGCCCCCTGAACAACAATACGGGGCTTCAACAGTATCCAGTGAGCGACGGCCTTGCACATCAACAGACCAATACCTGAAAGTTACACAATTGTATGCTGCTACCTCTGGGAGTGCGGCCGCTGATCTGGTGGTCGCTAGGACTTATACTTTAACACCTGCTGGAGGTGTTCACAAATTATCCACCCAAGTATATGGTCCCCTTCTGGAAGGTAAAGTGGATTTGATCATTGGTCGTAGCAGCAGTACTGTTAAAGATATTTTTGTTCATTTGGGAATCATTGACTCAGATTACATTGAGGAAATACAAATTATGGTTTCAGTTTCTCATACGACTCAGATATATGCTGGAGATGGTATAGCCCAACTACTTTTACTGGCCTACACTCCTTTTGCTGCACGTAATGTTGAAAGAACCGGTGGCTTTGGTAGCACAGGTAATAAAGTTTTTTGGGAGACCCTAATTCAAGATGCTTGCCCTGTTTTCACATTGACTATTGCTGGTCGCCAATTTGAAGGTTTGGTGGATACTGGTGCTGATGTTTCTATTATCAGCCTCTCTCAATGGCCTTCTGATTGGCCCAAAGTCATTGTCCCTACAGTCTTATCTGGCTTAGGCGAAGCCCAGTGTGTTTATTGCAACAATAATGCCTTGGAATGCTTCAGCCCTGATGGGCAACGAGCCTCCTTATCGTTTTATATTGTTGACATTGCCATTAACCTATGGGGCAGAGACCTCCTTCATCAATTTGGAGCATTTTTATCTATCCTTCACCTTACTCCTAATGTCAAAAACATGATGCTTAAAATGGGATATAATCCCCTGCCTCCTATAGATTCTTCTACTTCTTTAAACTAATCGCCACTGCTCAGGATATTCCTTGAGCTCTAACCTTACACCGGAGAACAGATACTCCTGTGTGGACTGAGCAGTGGCTGCTACCCCTTGAGAAGCTCGAGGCCTTAAAAGTGTTGGTTTCTGAACAGCTTGCTGCTGGTCATATTGAACAGTCTACTTCCCCCTGGAATTCTCCTGTTTTTGTCATCAGGAAGAAGTCAGGTAAATGGCGCTTCTTGATGGACCTGCGAGAAATCAATAAATGTATCCAACCTATGGGTCCTTTATAGCCTGGTTTGCCCCTTCCTTCTATGATACCTAGAGGATGGTCAATACTAGTCATAGATTTAAGAGACTGTTTTTTCACTATACCTCTTCAACCCTGTGACAAGGAGCATTTTGCCTTTACCATCCCGGAATACAACAATGGCCATCCTATGGAACGGTATCAGTGGCGTGTTTTGCCTCAAGACATGTTAAATAGCCCTACCCTCTGCCAGGAATTTGTTGATCATGCTGTGAACTCAGCACGTCTGCGACATCCTGCTATTGTGTTGTATCATTATATGCATGACATTCTTTTAGCATCTCCTACTGTGGCTGAACGAGATGCCGCTTTCTCTGATCTCCAACAACAACTAACTTCTTATAATTTAGTTCTAGCACCAAAAAAGATTCAAGCTGACCTGTCCTACTCAACAAGGTATCTGCTCTAGCACATAGAACCAAGAGAGCGATAGGCCTAATTGTAACCACTGCTGTGGGGTTAGTGGCTATTGCTGTTTCCACCACAGCAGCTAGCTTGTCCTTGCATGAAAGTATCCAAATGGCCGACTTTGTTCGTCGGTGGCATGAAGATTCTCACCGACTATGGCAGCATCAACATGAAATTGATACAAGATTAGAAGGAGAAATTATGAATTTGCAACATACGGTGCAATGGCTAGGTGACCAAACTCAAGTATTGACAACGCAGTCATTTCTTCGCTGCGATTGGAATTCCTCCCGATTTTGTGTTACCCCTATTCCTTTCAATGTGAGCAACCATTGGAACTCACTCCGTAATCTCTTATAAGGCGGTGTCAATATGACCTCCAATCTCCAAAATTTGGAACGAGAAATAACTGATGCATTCCATAACAATCTCCCTGAGGTGAATGAGGCGGAGATCTTTCAAAGCCTGGCTAATGGTCTCACCCAATTAAATCCTTTTGAAAACCTTAAAACATGGCTTACATCAGGTACTAGCAATCTATGCATTGTGTTATTGGTTGTTGTTTGTTTTTTCATAGTCTACAGGCGATGGTCCCAAAGAAGAGTGAAGAAGGAGCAACAACATCATGATATAATGGCGGTGCTGCAACATGTCTGAACACAGCGTCCTGTGCCTTAAAACAAAAAAGGGGGAAGATGTAGAGGACATTTTGGGTCATATGTAGCCCAGAGATGGGAATGTTTCCTTGTTGTTTTGTTCCAAGAATATGCCTGGCATCTTGCACACGAGCCAGGGCGCCCTGACCCTGCAAATAGGAGGGGCTAGAGAGCTTCAGATGCAAACATCGGCTCTCCGGAGACAAAACAACAAGAAGTAGGGTGTGCTGAGTTGGGACAGGGTGGGAATAAGGAAATTGTGGTGGGACAGTTGCCAAACAGGCTGTGTTATAAATAAAGACGCTGCAGCAAGAAGGCACTGCAGTCTTGTACCGTCTTTCTGTGTGTATGTCTCTTTGTTTCTGTGTTCATTCCTCATCCTTAGGCAGGCCACGACACAGCATTGCCTACCTTCAGACTTTTTAATGCAAATGAGAAAATAAAATTCTATCTTGTTTAAGCCACCTGTATTTTGGATTTCTATTTCTCAGAGCCAAACTAATTTTACTTCTACCTCGAGGATCTAGGCTTTTGTTATGTTTTTCTGTTTCTCTATAGAATTACATCCTTTTAAATTTATTTAATAAATACTTATTGACTATCTACTATATACCATGCATTGTACTTGGCACTATGTAGTCAGTGGTTGGCAAAACAAATATAGTGTCTACCATCTGAAGCTATCAGTCTGGGAAAGAGCTAGACTATACAGCATTTTGTTTTGTTTCTTAATTTTACCACCTTTTTTCCCTCTCCTGACTGCATTGAGTTGTGACCTCTATATATTCTTCCATGTATGTATCAGAGGAAGGGGCCATATAATTTCATTATTTCCTGGTGTATAAGCCTATTGGCACATACGACATTCAAAATAAGGACTCTTTGACTCCAGCTACTTAATTTTTGTTCCACATAAGATTTCAGAAAATCCTATATGAAATGCCAATTTTATTAGCTGATATGTCATGCATTTGAGGACTGTCTTCCCTAGAATAGTGGGGGGGGTGGTGTGCACATGAGCGTGTGTGTGTGCATGTGTGTATTCATGCATGAGTTCTGGTTTCTT
This sequence comes from Indri indri, assembly GCA_004363605.1. Taxonomy (NCBI): domain Eukaryota; kingdom Metazoa; phylum Chordata; class Mammalia; order Primates; family Indriidae; genus Indri; species Indri indri. The sequence continues at coordinate 46,125 of RJWJ010006884.1, read as the reverse complement.
TGCTACGTTTGTGATCTAACAGGTGCTAGGATTTGTTTTTGTCTTTACTATGCCTCTGCTAAAAATCCATATTTGTTCTTTAATTGCTTTTTTTATGGCCCTCAGCCATTTTATGGCTTTCCTAATTAGGTATTTTCTAACTCACAGGTTGTGAGAATGATAGCCCCAGCCTACTCTCTTTCTTTCAAGGTATCTGTCAGGACCATAGCAGAAGCTATGGTCCCTGTCCTCTTAATTGACTTTATTGGTGGTGTGGGTTTTCAGAGCCACACAAAAGATAGCTCTGCCTAACACATTAATTTGTTCCTTTCTTCTCTCTTACTGATGCTGTAATCTGTAATCTTGAATGGGTATAGGTGCCTTTCCTATAACTCCTTACACCTTCGGTTTGCTCATTTCTTCACTGATCTGCCCTTTCAGTTCAACCTTTCTTCATTCATCCCCTCCTTTACCACATTGCATCCCCTTCTACTCTGCTGGTGCCACTTATGATTGTAATGACTTTTCCACTGGGCTGGATAGCAGCTAAGGCATCAAAAGCCATATTTCCTTTTTACCAAATCCCTGGTCTGTCTCCGCCCCCCCAAAAGAGCAATATTTTAATAGGTACTGTATCTTTATGTGACATCTTTCATTTAGCCAAAGAGTATTTTTGGTCCTTGTATCCTTTTTTTTTTTTTTTTTTAGGACCCATGGTTTTTAATAATTCATTTATCACACCAAGTACCATTTCAGAGACTTCCTTATGGCTCAGTGAGTAAAATCCTAAGAATGTTCCTTTTTAAAATAGCAAGTTGCTGGGGGTGAGAAGCAATATTTCGGCCATGAAAGCAGCCTAAGAGAGAATAGTTCATGTTAGAGACAGAAAATGTTTTATTGACTTCAAAAAGTTTAGCCCCTGCTGAAACAATCTGAAGGAGCCACTGGCACTGGGTCCATTAAATTCAAGGAACAATAAATTTTACTTATTGGCACAAACATTAAGTATCTTGATATGTAGAGCCATAGTCTGATAATATTGCTAAATTTGGGCTCATCAAGACAAGATATTGAGAAATCCATGAAATTTATGACATGTTAGGGCAATGTGATATGTCACTTAATTGATGAAAAATCCATCCTCTTTGAATCATGTTATGAAAACTGCTAAGCAAAGAAAAAACAGTCCAAAGTTCAGGACAGATGGGTGGAGGCTTCAGAGACAAACACTGATTAGGCTTTAGGAATCCTTTCTAAATATAAGTCTCTTTTCTTAGGAGTGGTAGAAGTTGTCAGTTCTTGCATTCTTGAGTTTGTGGAAGCATTTTAGGGGTGCAGAAGACTTGGCCATCCAAAGCAGAAAATTTGGGGTTGCATTTGTTTAAGCAGTTCTCTATGTATACCCATCTCAATTCTCTCAGTCCTTGAAAAGGCACTAATGAACAGAAGAGAAATAGTGTTATGAAAGTAGATTTTTGCATCAAATTTAACTAGTAAATGGTGAAGATTGTATTATAGTTCTGAATGTTTCTTCTAGTTGTGTATACCATGCTTTCTCTCTAATGATAGTGTTAGATGCTCCACCTGGATTTCATTTTGTTCTCTCCATCAGATACTGTCTCTCCCATTGGTCTTTCTCCTCATTGTAGGTCATATGTTCTTGTTTCTTTACATGCCTTATCATTTTTGAATGAGTGCCAGATACTGTGAATTTTACCTTGTTCGGTGCTGGATGTTTTCATATTCCTGTAAATGTGATTGAGCTTTGTTATTGTACACACACAGTTACTTGGAAATCATTCACTCCTTCTGAGTATGGTAGAACCAGAGTTGTCTTTAGATTAGGGCTATTTCTCCCCACCATGGAGGCACTGCCTTTCTGAATATGCCACCCAATGCCTGTGAATGATGGGGCCTTTTCACTTTGACCACTGAGAACAGGAACGATTGCTAGTCTTGTGTGAGCGCCTTAGATTGTTCTCTCTGATCCTTTTACGTGGTTCCTTCCCTAGTTTCAGGTAGTTTCTTCGCTTGGATAGACTCAACTGGAGACTCAAAGGGGAACTTTTGTGGATCTCTGGGGTTGTCTCTCTGTACAGCATTCTCTTTTCTGGTACTCTGCCCTGTGAACACTTGCTGTCTTAGCCTCCCCAGAAAACCAGCTCCATCTCAACTCAGGAAGAAACATTAGTACTGCCAGGTGCTTGGGTTCCCCCTTCCAGTACTTGCAGCCTGAAAGCGCTCCAGGTAATAAGGTGCAACACTAGTACAGCTCATCTTGTTTGTTTCTTTATCCCAGGGATCACTGTCATGTGCTGCCTGATGCTCAATGTGTGAAAGTCGTCTTTTCTCTGCTTTTTTTTTTTTTTTTTTTAGTTGTTTCAAGTGGAAGGATAAACCCAGTCTATTTATCTTGTCCAGAAGTAGAAGTTCCATTGTTTCATGTATCATAGCAGGTAAGTTCCCTTAGCTGAATGTCTGCACTAAACAGGGGTCTTGCCTTGGGGTCCTGGTATCTGAGGAGGATTAAAGAGATGACTCATCACAGTATAAACTCGGCTCTTATTCATGCAATTGTGCTGCCACACTAGTTTCCATGGTCTGACATTGCACCCCGAGAAGGTTTGTTCTTTGGTTTATGCCTTCATTCATTTATCCATTAACTATTGGTTAAGTATCTTTTACATAATAAAACTCAATTATTGGAGATTAGTAGAGAATAAGACAGACTTGGTGACTGCCTTCTGAGAGCCCATGTTCTAGTTGGGGAAAGTAGTAGATAATGATCCATGCAGAAAATTGTGGTAGGTACTATGAAGGAAAAGCACAGGGGGCTACTTGCAAGAGCATGAAGTGGAGGCCTAACCTCATCTGGAGAATCAGAAAGGTTTCCCTGTGGAGGTGGCATATACATTGGGACTTGCCAAGAGGTGCTTATAAAATAGGGTTGTTTTTCTCTAAAGGGGCTGTACTATTCCAAAAAAATTTTTTCAAACATTTGACATAAATTCCAATGTCTGATAATGAAAACTTCTGATTTATTATCTAAGACTTCAATAACAGAGAAAGACAGTAAAATGAAAAATGTATATCAAAACTTTACTAAGTCAGTAGACATAGATGAGAAATTAGTGGGTAAAATGTTAATATAGTAGTGATTTATTTTGGATTGTGAGACACTGGATAATTTTTCTTTTTACTACTTTTCTGTTTTCTCCAAATTTTTTGACATGAACCTGAATTGATCTTATGATTAGAAAAAAAAATCAAAAGAGGAGAGCAAAAGGAAAAATATGGAGCATAATATAGTTGCTATTCTTTATTTGGTGCATCAGTGAACTGATCCATTAAGTAACGCATAGTGACATTATGTGTCATGTGGCAAAACATCAATGTTGTTTCCCAAGACACATTCTCCAGCTCCAAAGGGCCATTTTACCGAGCATTTTGAAAACAAGTTCAAAAGAGGATCTTGATTTCAGTTTCTGTAAAGTGTGAAGCTTGTCCTTGAGACTGGCCTTGAAGAGCATGGGCAGATGTGGGGGACACTGGTAGTGAGCCTGTGCACGGATGCTGTCTCTTCACACCTGTGTAGTTCGTTGGTATGTGGAAATCATCCTGGGAGAATTGTGTGGCAATGTCAAAGGGATGGAAAATCGGAACAGTTCTGTGTTTGTTGCTATTTTTAAGCAAAACTCTTTTCGCAGTCAGAAACATGACTTTTCTAAAATTGGAGCCTTTAAACTACATGTGCGTCTTTAGAACTTGGCATGCAGACCTCTTGTGGGTCCAACTAGAGAAACAGGGAACCAATTTGAAGTTTTGAAAGAAGTTGTGGGTTTCTTGGATCATTTTAACTTATTTTTTTTTAAAAAAAGCTTTATTGAGGTATTGATATACAAAAAGTGAACATGTATATGTATATAATTTGGACATATACATACATCTGTGAAACTTTTACTGCAATCAAGGTAATAAACATACACATCACCTCCCAAAGTATCCTTATATCCACCCTCTCCCATTTTTGTGATAAGAACACTTGGTATGAGATCTACCCATATAACACATTTTTGAAGTGCACGATACCGTATTGTTAACTACAGGCATGATGTTGTACAGCAGATCTCTAGAACTTATACAATCTGCATAACCGAAACTTTATACCAATTGAGCAATGACTCCCTACTCCCTCCTCCCCCACACCCTGGCAACACCCTTATACTGCCTGCATCTCTGAGTTTGACTATTTTAGATACCTCATATAAGTAGGATCATGCAATATTTGTCCGTTTTTGACTGGCTTATTATCAACATTACTCATATTCATAGAACACAGCATTTATAATTCGTGGATGAGAGTTGGCTGGAATTACTCAGCTCAGGAAGGGTTTTGTAAATTCATGCGTATGAGTACGTGATAGGATTTATTAGTAGTAGACAAGTATTTTTAGATGTGAGTGGCTGAAATGATATCAAGGACTTCATCTTAAAGCTCAGCAGACTGCTGATGTGGGTGGAAGATTGCTCATCACTGCTTAAAATCCTTACCATCAATTTTCATAGATTTATAAAAAGCCTTTATTTGATACTGAGAGACTATTTTTAATAAAAATTGTTATTTATTATTTTTTAATAATAGAACCCAGAGGATTTTTACTTTTTTAAAAAAATCATCTTATCTTCTAATGAATTTTAAAAATTGAGGTAAAATTCACATAAAGTAAAATCAACCATTTTAAAGTGTAGAATTCAGTGGCATTTAGTGATTTACAGTGTTGTACAACCATAACCTCTATTTACTTTTAAAACATCTTCATCTCCCCAAAAGGAAATCCCATATTCATTAAAACAGTCATTCTTTGTTCTATCCTTGACTCAAGCCTCTGGCAACCACTAATCTGCTTTCTGGAACTCTTGTACCCTGTTGCTGGAAATGTAAATTAGTACATCCATTATTGAAAACGGTATGGAGGTTCCTCAAAATATTTAAAATAGAACTGCCATATGATCATGCAATCCCACTACTGGATATGTATTTAAAGGAGATGAAATCAGTATGTTAAATAGATATCTACACTTTCACATTCATTGAAACATTGTTCACAATAGCCAAGATATGGAATCAACATAAGTGTCCATCAATGGATAAAGAAAGTTTGGTATACAAGTGGAATACTATTTAGCCATGAAAAATAAAGAAATCTTGTCATTTGCAACAACATGGACGAAGCTTGAGGACATTATGCTAAGTGAAATAAACCAGGCACAGAAAGACAAATACTGCATGATCTCACCCATATGTGGAATCTAAAAAAGTTGGTCTCATGGTTACCAGGGGCTGGAGTGGTGGTGGTGGGGGGTGTTGGGGAGAGGCTGGTGAAAGGACACAAAATCCCGTTTAGATAGGAGGTGTAAGTTCAAAGATCTATTGTACAACATAGTGACTGTAGTTAATAACAATATATTGGATTCTTGAAAAATTCTTAGAGTAGATTTTAAGTGCTCTCAACACAAAAATGATAACTTTGTGAGGTAATGCGCATGTTAATTAGCTAGATTAAGCCATTTACAACACACATGTATTTTAAAACATCATGTTGTGCATGATAATATATATAATTTTATGTCAATTAAAATGTTTTTGAGGTCATCTATGTTGTAGCATGTATTAAATATTATCAGTATTTGATTCCTTTTTGTAACTGAATAATATTCTCTTGTATGGATACAACCACATTTTGTTTATCCATTCATCAGTTGACTTGTTTCCATCTTTTTGCAATTTTGAATAATGCTACTCTGAACATTAATGTATCTGTTTTTGTTTGAAAACAATTCTTTTGAGTATGTACATAGAAGTGGAATGCTGAGTCATATGGTAATTCTATGTTCACCTTTTTGAGGAAGGCCAAACTGTTTTTCAAAGGGGCTGCTCTATTTTATATCCCCAACAGCAGAATCCACAGAATTTTAAGTATTCTTTGGGTGAGCTAGATATTTAACATCTTTTCCACCAATAATGGCATTGTTTGACTGAAGCTTTAACCCCAAATAACAATCATTGAACACATTCATATAAACGAAGAGGATAAGAAAGGTTTGAGAAAACTCTTTTGAGCTGTGGTGAATTGACTGCATAGAACCTAGAATTGGGACATATCTTTGAAAACATCCACCCATTCTGCACATAGGGAAACAAGCTCCCTAGAGGTGGAGTGACTTGGTGGCAAAAAAAAAAATAAGTCATTCAACCAGTTAGTTATTGGCAGAGTTAAGGCTCAAACTGTGACCTCACAACTCTGAGCCCATTGTTATTTTCCCTACAGTATGCACTTCATTCATTTTTGGTGGGCCCAATTCTCAAATGATAGTTTCCTTCCTCTGCTCAGGAATCTTGTTAGGAAAGTTGCGGGTATATTACCACATCCAGCCTTATTTATTCATTCAACTTTCTCATGCATTTATTCTATGAATACTTTAAAAAATGCTAATATTTGCCAGAGGGTCTGTTGAGAGCAAAGGATGCAATAGTAAATAAAAAGACATGTTTTATAGCAGCACAATTGACAATTGCAAAGATGTGGAAACAACCCAAGTGCCCATCAATACATGAGTGGATTAATAAAATGTGGAATATGTATACCATGGAGTTCTACTCAGCCACAAAAATCTATGGTGATATAGTACCTCTTATATTATCCTGGACAGAGCTGGAGCCCATTCCAGTAAGTGAAGTATCACAAGAATGTAAAAACAAGAACCACATGTAGTCACCATCAAATTAACTGATCAACGCTTAAGTGCACATATTAATAATAACATTCATCGGTGTCGGGCAGACGGGAGGGGAGAAGGGAGGATGGGTATATACCCACCTAATGGGTGCGGTGTCCACCGTCTGGGGGATAGACACACTGAAGCCGACTTGGGTGGGGCAAGGCAATATACATAACCTGAACATTTGTACTCCTGTAGTATGCTGAAATAAAAAACAAATTAAAAAAAAGACCTGACTTTCTTCAGAGCTAACAGTCTAGTAGTGACGATGACCACTTGACAGTTACACAAACGATGAATTATAACTGGACTAAGTGCCATAAAGGGTAGGTACATGGTACTCTGAGACTTTATAACAAGGCAACCTGCACTGTTTCAGAGGTTGGATGTGTCAGAGAAGGCACTTAGATTTATAAAATCTAATGTGGCTTGATTTCAAGGACACCTGGAAAACTCTTAGGCCTCAAAATTCTTTTTCTACCTGTTCTTCATTTATGTCAGGATTTAAAGATTTGTTGTACCCATTTCTATTTTTTCTAATGTACATTTAAATTAAAAGTATCTGTTAAAAATTTAAAAATTCATCTGTGGACTCCCTAAAATAACCCCATATGCCTCTACTGATCCACCCCAGAGTGTGAACCCTGCTGCTCTGGGTATGGATGGCTTTTCTGTTATTCTGAATTCATGAAACAGAGCATTCCAACTCAGAACAGAGGTGTGCCCACCATGCAGCAGCAGGGGAGGGAAAGGAGAGTGATGACAGCCAGAGGAAAAAGATGACAAAGATGTAGGTGCTTTAGCAAATAGAAGTGATGCAAACTGAGACAAGGAGGAGACACACAGAAAAAGGATGGACTCAGAAGGAGAGACTATGCTGGTGAGCTGGACTCTGATCATGTGAAGGCTCACTGTCTTAGCAGAAAAGTAAAATAAACACTGTGCTTTTTCATTTCACTGCATTTATTTTGTTCATCAATAATGTGGATTTAAGTGTCATACTGTGGAATGAAAGGGGGGTGCCTGGATAAAGTTCAGCTCTACCTTGATGAATTGAAAGTGAGCATAGTTGTTATTTTGAAGTTTCAAACTGTTTTTCTCTTTGTTAAGAGATGGAGAGTTGAATTCTTCTTTGAGACATGTCATTCTTTTGTGGTGCTGTACATATCTGTAAAGGTACTTGTTGAAAATAGTGAGGTGTATTTTTTACACTGATAAGTTTTGTGCTTTGTCTAAAAATATAAATGGCTGCCCTATTGAGCCAGCAATCTATCCTGGAGACTTGGCTGGATTTCAAGATCTTTGTGGAGGCGGGGAAAGGGGTTAGAAAAATGATTTTTTTCTCTACATAAATTTTGGATTTAGAATGCTTCGTGCCACTAAACTATTTTGGTGTGAAAAATTTCATTTCTTTACTAGTAGTCACTAGCTAAAAATGTGACACTACTGAGACTCAAAGGTCTGTCTTCTACCTACCAATGGAGGAGAGACCAAAAAGAAGGTGGCCTTACCTCAACGCAATTCAAACTTGATGTCTTTATTAGTTTTCTAGGGCTTCTGTAAAAAGTACCACAGGTCGAGTGGCTTAAACAACTGAGATTTATTTTCTCACAATTCTGGAGGCTAAAAGTTTGAGATCAAGGTGTTGGGAGAGTTGGCTCCTTCTGAGGGCCTTGAAAGATCTATTTTAGGCCTCTTCCCTTAGCTTGTTGATAGCTGCCTCCTTTCTGTATCTTCACAATTGTCTTCCCCCCTATGTGTCTACATCCTAATTTCCTCTACTTATAAGGACACCAGTCATGTTGTATTAAGGCCCACCTTGATGACCTCATTTTAACGTAATTATCTCTTTAATGACCCCGTCTCCAAATACAGTCAAATTCTGAGGTATTCGGGGTTAGGACTTCCATGTACAAATTTTGAGGAGGACAAAACTCAGCACAAAACAATGTCCTACACATTATTTCAGATACAATAACCTGGAATTTATTGAGGTTTTCACAGTACATTATTTTGCAATTATTCTTTTGGGGTCATAGGTTAAGACCATGGGTCAGGGTTTCTCATGCAGCAAGTTCCACTCTTTGGGAGAGATTGATCCAGAGATAAGACAGAAAATCTGGAAGTCAGGCCAAGGATTGGAGAGAGAGAAAATATTTCTCTGTGGGATTCAGAGCAGATGAGCCTGGACTTTGGGTTGCAGGGATGTACGGAGCCCATAGTTGTGGGATGAGGTGTATTCTGCCTTTTGAGGAAGGGAGGGAAGTAGGCTGGGTGACACTCTAGGAAATACCACTGATGATCAGCCTGGGGCCCCTGGGCTCTCAGAGCATCACATATAGTAGCAGGAATAAATTACCAGGTGTAATATAATTTCCTTCTCTTATGCCTAAACTCTCAATATTTTGTAAAAAATAATCAAGCTGGGTCTCAGTGGTGCTAGAGAATCAAGGGAGGGATCTTTTCCAGACATGGGCTTGAGTGACACAGGGTAATCAACACAACTCCCCCAACCTCATTTCCCAAAGCCTGTGTGGTCCCAGAGCTGCAGAAAATCCTGTCCAGGGGCCATGGCATGGGGCTGATGAAGACCTAGAACAGGAAGAACACAACAGACTCAGAAGTAATAGAAGGGGGTGTGGTGTTTTGAATTGCAGTTGGGAAAGGAGGATTTGGGTATTAATATAAATGTGACCTTATTTTATATTCATTAGAAGTGAGGCTTTGGTATAATGTTCCCAGGAGCAATATTTCTGAAATCAGATGCATCAGTTAAGAAATCCTTTATTGGATATTTATCTTTATGAAGGTGACAAAAATGTTTTGGGGAAAAAAATAAAAGCTTTGTAGGTAGACTTCTGCAAGTTCTAAAAACAGTTGTGTTAGTCATCTCGTAGTTTTGAATCTTTAAATAGCAACCCAGAGGCACTTTCTAAGGTCAAACTTTAGTATACATCAATTGTCCTGGTAACACTTGTTCCTTTCTGATCCAGGATCGTATCCAGGAATATGTTTGCATTTGGTTCTCAGAGCTCATCAGTCTCCTTCAATTTGGAGCAGTTCTTGTTGCTTTGGGTCTCAACATCCTTAATACTCTTAAAGAATATAGGTCTTTTATTTTATAGTATGACTTTTAACCTGGGTCTGTCTGATGTTTTGTTATGATCAGATTCTAGTGCTGGATGGAATTCAGGAACCACCATCTGGGTGTTCAGTGTGATCATTGCTACCAGGATGCCACTGCTTCGAGGCTCTCTCAGAGGACAAAGTCAGAAAATATATGTATGCATGTACACACACATACACATATACACATCCATATCAACAACTATTTCCATACTTACCTGAACATGTATATTAAAAAGTCCACAAGTTCATACTGAAACTTGAAACCCCAGTCTAATATTTCAAGGTTCCTTTTAGCCTTTTCTTTTCCATGCTTGTAAAATACCTTTACAGATAATGAGGAACCCAGCTGTCATTATCATCAACCTTCCAAGTACTCCAGTCATCTTCTCCCTCTGCAGATGCCAGCATCTCTGCCCCAGAATGGGAAGCGAAGGGAACATTGAAATGGAGGAAAGCAAAGACAGAAAGGGCAGGGAAATTTCCTTATTGTAAAGTCAGTTTGAGTTGGCTTTTCCGTTACTTGCAGCCTAAAGCATGCTAACTGATACAACCCACAACATATTATTGCATTTATTTGTTTCCAAGTATGTCTGCCCCATGTGATTATGAGCTCCTGAAAAGAAGATCAATATCTGAATTATCTGTATATCTCCTGTGGTTTCCACAGTTCTTGTAGCACGGTGGATGCTTGGAAATTGCATTTGGTGCTGGTGACTCAAAAATTATTAAGAAATAATTATTGTCTTCAGGGAGTGAGTAGATATAATTAATACAATCAGATAATTTCTGTAATAGATGTGAAAAGTGCTATAGGCATATAAGAGGAAAGCATAAGTCTAAATGGGACTTTGCCAATATAAACAGAAATCAGAGATATTTTTAGATAAATATATGTATTTTAAATTTATTTCTTTAATTTGCGTGGAAATTAATTAAGAGTTAGAAGCTGATCAAATAGCTGCACATTCCGAATGAGTGGGTGAGAATTAAAATTAGAAGCTGAATAAATAGTTGCATAAAGTCCCTGAAAACTGTGAGACTGCTCAAATAGCACCTTCCCAGTGGCAAAACATATTTAGTAGCATTTATTCAAAAACCTCAAAAGAATTTAGTATTTTCTAGCAGGAAGAATCAAGACTAATCCCATTTCAACAACAGGACACCAACAACAATGGTAACAGCTTATATCTCCATAGTCCTTTACAATAAAATGTCTCTGGCTGTGAGCACCAAGAGGGTAGGAAGTATGTCTGACTTGCTTATCAGAGTATCCTCAGCACCCAGCTCAATACTGAATGAAAATGCCTTCCCATTTATACTTTCATTCATTCCTCTGAAGTGCATGGGGAATGACAGGCATTACACCCTAGATCACTGGATGCCTATTGTCTTTACATAGATCTAAGCACCTATAACTCTAAATTAAGCCACCTCCTGTTTGCCTACTCCCACCTGAATTTCTTGAATTGTCCTTTCATAGATTTTAAAGACTCCCTCTCCTTGGCTCTGTATCTCCCCATCTCTGCTATTCACTTGATCCCCTTCCTTATGGATTAATCAGTTTTTCTTGACTCATCTTTCCAGAAAATGGCCATGAAACTTCCCTTCTGGAAGCATTGTCTGGGCATTCCAAGATCAGGCAACAGAAAGCAAAGACAGAGAACAGGGCTTAATGTCGTAGGAAGTGTGGGTAGCAGAGCCAGGACCAGACTCCAGGTCTCTGATCTCTCAGCTCCAGGGTCTTTCCAGGAGACCACACTGAAAAGGAAGTGTAGAAGGGCCATTTGTATATTTTTGTGGAGTTTTTAGAGAGTTTGGGAGTAACATTGGTTCGATTATCTTACATTTATGTGCCTCTAGTAACAGCCTCACTTCATATGGTTAAACAGTACAGTCAGACAAGTAAATCAGTTCATTTGAGTCACTCTTTGTGTCTTTATAACTTAAACAATGTGGTAAGTGGCAGTGATCAGCGCTAACAGAAAACACAGAAAAGATAACTCCAAATAAAATATTAACTAATGCAGATCTGCTGTGTAAGTGGCTTGACACATGGTAAATTGCATTTGCAGTTGGCCAAATGGAAAGTGATATATGTCAGACACAGGAATAATAAATATAAAGAGAGATCAATTGAACTGAACTAAAGTGGTATGGTTCTGAAAGACGACTTAGAGTTATATCTTCTGAACATGGCTGAAAAAAAGGGACTCAATTAATAAGTAAATTGGAAAACTATAAAGTAGCTGACACAAATACAAGGTTAAGTTTATGGAAGTTATAAATGCTAAACAGTTTCCCTCTCCGATTCCAATTTCTGCCCACTCTCTGATTCTTCTTGTGCCTTCCATTTCTTTTTATGAGTATTATTACTCAACGGGAGAACAATCAGTTATATCAGAGCCATTCATTGTAAAGTTTGTGTCAATAATTTTTATTGAAATAGGACAAAAACAGAGGAGTTTGTGTCTATAAGCATGCATAAATAGGAAAGAAAAGCACATTATTATGCTATCAGGGTACCAGGAGAAGTCTTTGAACTGAAGGAGAAAAAAGAAAAAACTCTCCCTGTGGAGAGAATAGAATGTGCTTCATTTCAATATCTGTTACAATTATGAAAGAGCCAGAGCATTCCATGGCTTTGAACAGTCTTTGTGAACAGAGCTTTGTGTCAGGGCCATGGTTATGATTTTCAGGCCCTGAGGCTGGTAGTTCAATAACTAGCGGAAGTAGTCAGGGCTTTGGGGAGGGAGAGTAAAGTGAGGGGTGAGAACCCGGCTGCTCCAGCCAGGGTGATCATAAGAAACCCTTCCGGGGATTTTGGTTTTAAATATAGATTTTTGTACCCTCATGCAATCTGAATCTCCTGGGGCATAGTAGGGAGGCAGATACCAAATTAACTATCATTCCAGTTTCAGGGCTTGAACATTTCGAACATGTAATAGCACTAGGCCTGGTGTCATGAGTTTTCTGACTGAAGAGATGTTGAAACTGGGGATAAGAATGGGGTGGGAGACAAAAATCAATCTCTTCCTCTCTCACTCTTTCTCTCCCTCTGTTGGCATGCTTAAGTGGATGCCCTGCTGCTGGAATGTAGGCTATTCTAGGTAGGGGAGTGTCTGTTAATTTTGGATCTCTAACTATCCAGTATCTGGTACTCAATGGCACCTGGTGTGTGAATCGTGTTTTGTTGGTTTGGCCACCTCTGAATTCACTATCAGGTAAATTAATGACAATGGCAGGTTTGTAAAGCTGGTTAGAATCTATTTTAAATATGCAGCAAAAGGGTTGGGATTAACAGCCAATAAGAGTAACACTGAATAATAAGAATTGTGGCCAGAGGTTTTCATTGCCCACATACCTTCAAGCAAAGCACAAGGGAAAAGTAAGGCAGAAGGCTTGAACGTGCTGTCATGTTGCTCTGAAGTTGTCAGAATGCTACACTGTTGCTCCTGTCCTTCTTTCTACCCATGGAGCTGGGTAGGAGGAGACTGAGTCTTGGTGTGCAAGGCTGGGGTCACTCTCTCCTCTCTCTTCCAAAAGAGAGACACAGGAGTTCAATCCGAAGAGCCTTTTGGTGAACTGTAAAGAAGGTAAGTTGCTCTCTTTTATAAGGCTTTTGATCTTGTGTATGTCATGTGCAAATTAGCTCACCACAGTGTGTTGATCTCAATAGAGATAACCATTTACATAAAAATAAATCCCAGTCCCAATTGGTTAACTGACTTGGAGCAAAACATATTTATAAGTTAATTTCTTTATCTGCCCTGTACATTCCTTGTTCATTACCAGACTTTTTTCAGTCATAATCTTTGTCTACTAATGATTGTTTCTTTGCTTTCCATCTTCCATGCTTGAAATCTTCTTGCTCTTGCCAACAGCCTTGACTTAGCTTTGTAATTCTAATGTCAAAAGTCAAACTGATGCTAATCTTTTTTTATGGTTAATTTTTTTCAACATTGCAAACATAAACACACAACAGTAGCCATCAATTTATAGACCACAGGTTTAAAATTACTGATCTAAAGCTAAGTCACACAACTTGATCTGCCCCCCTTTGTATGCAGAGAGTGGGTTAGTCTCAGATATGAGCCCACAGTTAAGTTTTGTTCATTCTAGATAATGGTGTGTATGTACATGAGAGTGTGTGTATTTAGTGAGTTAGCTGCTAACTTTAAAAAAGTGAGCAATTTCACATAAAACCACTCTTCACATTCTGCTTCTGTACAAAAAAGTCAAACTCATGGTAACAGAGAGTAGAATGGTGGTTACCAGGGGCTAAGCGGTGGAGCAGAGGGGAGATAGTGATCAAAGGGTGCAAACTTCCACTTATAAGATAAATAAGTTCTGGATACCTAATGTACAGCATGGTGATTACAGTTAATAATGTATACTTTGAATTTGCTGAGAGTACATCTCAAGTATTCTCACTGTGCACGCGCGCACACACACACATGTGCATGCACACGCTCAAAATAGTAATCTCCTGAGAGGTGATAGATACGTTAGTTAGCTTGTAATAATCATTTCACAATGTATACATATGTCAAAACATCATATTGTACACCTTAAACATATACAATTTTTATCTGTCAAACATACCTCAATTAAAAAAAAAGGAACATGGAAAGATTAACAGAATTGAATTGTTGCAGCCTCGTTTACAAACACTTGATATGTGCTCTCACGTTCTCAGAGTTGGCCTACTTCTCTCATTTACATTTCCTCTCTGGCTCCTGTAGGCTTTTAAATTTGCCACCCCCAATTTGAAAATAGCAGTCCTAGTCTCTTGCCTGGCTTTGAAGATCCCTGTATGTGAGTTCTTCCCTCTAGCCGCCAGCTCTTTAGTAATGAGCAGAGCTGTTTGATAGCAACGGGCCCTTGAAGGCAGTGCAGATTCAGATTCAATAGCAATTATCGAATGCATCAGTCACTGCATTTTCTCTAGGAGAGACTAAATCTTACCTGGTATCCTTAAGACTTGATATTAATTTTGAACTTCCATGGGTACTGCCAGTATGTGTCAACCCCACCAAAGTCTTCCCAGATCTTATTCTTACAATGAAAATTTGTGACCAGAGCTGATGAAGATCAGGTCAGTGAAGTTGCCCTTGAACTCTCTGAATTTAACTCCTGAGAGTGCCCAGAGCTGATAGAGAAGAGGCCTTTCCATAGATACACCACAGACTCCCCGCCTTAGGACATTCCTTTTAATAGGAATGGACAGTAGAGGCTCCTGAGAGCCAGAATCATTGCTGATGACAAAAAGAAGTAGGATGCTGGTAAGGGAAGAACAGATTCAGCATTTGGAGGCTGGGGAGGTGGTCTCTGACATGGGAAGTTGATCACGCAGGGATGATCTTCTATGTGGGGAGGTAGATCAACTTGAGGTGATATTACATGCTATATTGTATATCTGTCTTCCAGACTTCCCCATACTTGCCTTTTTCCCCTGAAAGGACAAAATCTTACATTCTATAGCTAAACAAACCCCTGAAAGCCTATGCAAATGGCCCGTTATACATGAGGACAAGATCTTTTCCTAAGAGGATAATATGATTCAGAGGAAGGTGTTGCATGGGGATGGGAAGAGGATGGGGAGAAGGGAGTGAAGATCAAGAATTCAGCATGCATGTAAATGGGAGATTGGAGGAGAACACGCTGAAATCAGAGAGATATTTTAAAATGCAAAAATTAATCTTGCCACTTCCTGGCTTAAAGCCCCTCTTATCAACCCTGCCCAATAGGAATATGGCATGATTCACTAATGAGAGCCATGTATGTAATCTAAAATGTTCTAGTAGCCACATTAAAGAAGAAAAGAAGACAGGTGAAATTTATTTTAAGAATATATTATATTTAACCCAATATAGTCAAAATATTATGATTTTAACACAATCAATATGAACATTATTAATGTAATATTTTACATAGTTTTTAATATAAAATTTTATAAAATGCTACATGAAATATCTTATACTTGGAGCAACTCTCAGTTTGGACTACCCAGATTTGGAGTACATGATAGGCACATGGGGCCAAGATCCCCATCCCCTGTGTGGGATCTTGGCTACCACATTGGGAAGCACAGCCTTAGATGGTTTCCTGTTGCCTTTAGGACAAAATCCAAAATCTTGTACATGGCTTGGTAGGCTCTTGATCTGGCTACCTCTTTCTTCTTATCTCATGCCACACTTTCTTTCTTTGTCTTTGCTCCAGGTACAGTGGATTGTTTTCCTCTCTCAAACATCTAGGCCCTTGAAAATATTAATTTATTTGCTGGAAAACTCTTCTTTCATTTTTGCCTGAATTACTCTTACTTATGTGTATGTATTTATATATATTGATTTGGGTCTATTTTGACCTTTTCATTTATTTATTTAATACTGTTTTTATTCTATTATCAACCCTATACTGTTTGACTTAATGTAGCTCTTCAGTGTGTTCTACCATTTAGACTCTGGAGAAATGGAAATCTGTTCATATTATTTTTCCTTTTAAAAGATTTTTAAAAATGTTTTTCATTTGTTTATTTTTCCAGTTAGACATTAAAATCATTTTTCCTCTCCCAAATAGTACCCACATTAATGTGGTGAACATTTACATCTTTGCAATGACTGAGACTTCCCACCAAGAATAGTGTTACAGCTTCCTATCTGACTTTTCAGTGTACTCTTTTTTCCTGAAACTCTCTTCCCTCCTGCCTTCTGTGATACCATGTGACGCAGCATGGTTTTCTCAGGAAGCCGACTTTGAGACAGAGATCAGCATGCGGGAAATTGATGAAGGAGTGCTCTTGGGATCAATATCTGTGGGGAAGGGACAGAAACAGGATGGAACAGAAGGAGAAGTTGGGCTGTGACTTTGGCCAACCCCATGGGGAGCTCTGAAGCTGAGCAGGTCCTTCGGAGTTGTCCCGAGTTGTGGTGAGGGGGTAGGGCTTTAGATCCCTTGGAAAACCACTGGACGTGGCTACTCCTGAGGGCAGGATGTGATCCTAGAAATACAGCTCTCTCCAGCTGAGGGCAAGTCCCTGGTGAGGCATTGGGGTGGGGGAAATAAGTCCTTCCTTCTTGAAGGGGACTCTAGGTGGCACAACACCCACTATAACCCCAACTCTTCTGGTTTACTCCTTCCTTTCAGTCTTTGCACTCTTTGCAAGGTTTTCTTCCTCCACCCACAGTCTAAACATTCAAGGACTCCTGTTTGCTCCTAGGCTCTCTTACATTCTCTCTCAATGTTTCTTCTTTAGTCGGTATTTCCTGAATTATTATATGCACTCCCCTGGTGGAATCTAAGCTGGTGTCAGATGGTATTTGGGCAAACAATTTTCTTTTAATAGTTATATATTTATGTTACTTCATGTTAAACGAGAATATAACTATCATATTAAACAGGAGATTTCGCAGATATTATTGCTTTGGAAGACATGAAAGTGGGTATTTAAGTGGACATTTTAGTTGATTTCTAAGAAAAAAGTTTTAATAATAGTACAAGATGTGCTACCCAGATATGGCAAAGATTGTGACTCATTTTGGAACCACTGTCCTGGTGATTTCATTCTTTCCCTAGCTTAAACCATCGGCATGCTGACAGCTCCGTTTATATCTTTAGCTTAAACCTCTTTGTGGAGTTCAGGCTCTTAGAGCTGACTGCCTGGTTGACAGCTCCTCTTAGATGTCTTACAACCTCCTCAAATTCACTATGTTTGAAACTGAGCTCTGAGCTTCCTTTCCCTTAACTCTTTTTTTGGTCCTCTTTTAGTTACTTTGCCAAGACTTGTGTTGCTCAAGCCGGAAACCCGAAGCCTTCCTTGATTTCTTTTCCTCTTTCACTTTGTACATGCAGTCCCTAAGAATTCCTTTTGATTCTGTTGTCGGCATATTACTGGAATCTGTCTTCTCTCCATCTCTGTTGCTAGCATATTAATTTAAGCCATGATCGTTTCTCCGGTGCTATCCCAATATTGTCCTTAATGACCTCCCTGTTTCCACTTGCCCTTCTCTAGCCCATGATGCACCTAGCAGCCCAAGTACTTTTTCGAATCCACAAACCTGATAATAAAACTCTTTTGTCTATTACCTTCAATGACTTCCCATTGCACTTCAAATAAAATCCAAACTGTTTAATATGGTCTCCAAGGACACTCTCATTTACCTCACCAGTTCCATCTTGTGTCGTTTTCCTCCTTGCCAGCTGATCTTTAATGAAAGTAGGCTCTTATTTGTTCCTGGAACACTTCCAGATCTTTTTGAACTCAGGGCTTTTGCTCAGGTTGTTTCTTCTTGAAATACCATTCTCCTGGCTCTTTAGATGATTGGCTCTTCCTGATACTTCAAGTCTCACTGTAAATGTTACCTCCTCTTAATGTTTTTGTTTGACCAGCCTATCCTCGTCCCATTCCTTGGGTTACTCTTTAGCGCTGACCTGTATTTATTTGATTTCTAATGTTTGCCATTATTTTAATTATTGATTTATTTATTTGCTTATTTTTTATTGACTATCTTTCCCACTAGACTCTAAGGTCTATGAAAGTTCTGCATTGTCTGCTTAGCATTTGTGACAGTGACCAGCAGACTAAGTTCCCAAAACATATTTTTTTCAGTGAATTAATGAGTAAATGGAATGAATGTATTTATTGAAATACTCTTTAATGCTTCCCAGAAAATTTTTGCTTCTTCTTAACAGAGGTCTTGCAATTTACTTGGGAAGAGGGACAAAAGTTTTGTCTCCTGTGTGGCCTTAAAGGCAGCCTCATTCCCCTTTCTGGTGTCTTCGTTATGAGCTATCAGCAGGCCTGTGCTGGCTCAACAGGACAGCAATATCCCTGGCTGATACAGACAGTGTTGATTTTCAAGATCTCCTGGCTGAGCTTGAGATGCCATAACTCACTGACTTTTTCTAATAAGGCTCCTTCCCAGAACACAGCTTACATCAGTGTGCAGTCACTTGGTGTTCCCCTGCACCCCTCGTCTTCCATGTAAATAAGTAATATGGGGCCAGGGGCTCTCTCCTGGAGCACAGCGCAGCCCAAGCATGGCTCTCAGTGGGATAAAGAGAGTGTGGGGGGATCACATGGATTCTCCTCCCTTTGCTTATATGCCCTTGCCCTTGGCACAGAAAATTCTTAGGTATATAACTAGAAATTGATATTTTTTATTCCATTGCTAATGGGATATTTTTCCACTATATATTCTAATTCACTGCTACTGATATATAGGCAAACTATTGATTTTCTACTTTTTTTTTGTGCTTGGCTCTCTTCTTAAACTCTTATTAGTTTAAGCAGCTTTTTAGTTGATTTGCTTGAAATTTCTAGGTAAATATATAAATCGTATCATCTGCAAATAATGACTTTTTTGCTAACTTCCTCTCCAGTGATTATACATCTTATTTCTTTTTATTGTTATATTTTAATCTCTAGAATTTACAGAATAATATCAGATGACAGTGGTAACAATAAGAACCATTGTTTTATTTCTGATTTGAATGGAAATGCCACTGGTGTTTTATTGTTAAATAGGACACTGATTGACATAGCTAGTTTTTACTACGTCAGAGGTGCCTTCTTCTTTTGCTACATTACTAAAATTTTTTTTCAGTAGGTTGTTTTCAAGTATTAGAAAAGCTGCCTCATTTTATTTTTTAAAAATGGACAGATAAAATTGTACATATTTATCATGTACAACATGATGTTTTAAAATACATGTACATTGTGGAATGCCAACATCAAGCCTATTTACATATGCATTACCTCCCATAGTTATTGTTTTTGTGGTGTGAACATGTAAGATCTACTCACTTAGTATTTTTCAAGAATATAATTTTCGTAGTCCATTTTCTGTTGCTATAACAGCATACCATAAATGTGGTAATTTATAAAGAAATGAAATTTATTTCTTAACAGTTTTGGAGGCTGGGAAGTCCAAGAGCACGGTGCTAGCATCTTTGCAGTGCCTTCTTGCAGCTTCATGACATGGCAGAGGGCACCATGTGGCAAGAGGGCAAGAGGGCCATCTCAGGTCTTTTTTCCTCTTCCTTTAAAGCCAGAAGTCTCATTATGGGGGCTATATCTTGATGACCTTATCTACTTCTAATTACCTCCCAAAGGCCCCACCTCCAAATACCACCAGTGTAAGAATTTGGGGATTAAGTTTCTAACATGTGAAGTTTGGGGGACACATTCAAGCCATAGCAGCCAAATATTGTTATTAACTAAAGTCACCCTGTTGTACAATAGATCTCTTGAACTTATTCATCCTATCTAATTGGAATTTTGTATTTTTTCACTAACAGCTCCGCACCAACACCCCAACACCTAGTAACCACCATTCTTTTTTTTTTTTTTTTGAGACAGAGTCTCACTCTTTTGCCCGGGCTAGAGTGAGTGCCGTGGCGTCAGCCTAGCTCACGGCAACCTCAAACTACTGGGCTCAAGCGATCCTTCTGCCTCAGCCTCCCGAGTAGCTGGGACTACAGGCATGCGCCACCATGCCCGGCTAATTTTTTCTATATATTTTTAGTTGTCCGATTAATTTCTATTTTTAGTAGAGATGGAGTCTCGCTCTTGCTCAGGCTGGTCTCGAACTCCTGAGCTCAAACAATCCACCCGCCTCAGCCTCCCAGAGTGCTAGGATTACAGGTGTGAGCCACCGCGCCCGGCCATCCATTCTACTCTCTAATTATATGAGATCAATATTTTTTTAGATTCCACAAATGAGTGAGATCAAGTGATATTTTTCTTTTTGTGTTTGGCTTTTTTCACTTAATGTAATGTCCTCAAGATTCATCCATGTTATTGCAAATGACAGAATTTCCTTCTTTTTTTATAGTAAAATATTCCATCATGTATACAAACCACATTTTCCATCTCCATTCATCAATTGACGGACATTTAGGTTGATTCTATATCTTGACTATTGTGATAATGTTGCAGTGAACATGGGAATGCAAATGTCTCTTTGATATACTGATTTCATTTCTTTTGGATATATACCCAGTAATGAGATTGCTGGATCACTTGGTAATTTTATTTTTAACTTTTTGAGGAACTTCTGTACTGTTTTCAATAATGCCTATACTAATTTACATTCCCAAAAACAGCATACAAGTGTTCCCTTTTTTCTACATTCTCCCCAACACTTGTTATCTTTCATCTTTTTTGTAATAGCTATCCTAACAGATGTGAGGTGATATCCCATTGTGGTTTTAATTTGCATTTGCCCCAGTGATTAGTGATGCTGAGTATTTTTTCATATACTTGTATGTTTTATTTTTAGAAATATCTATTCAGGTTCTTTGCCTATTTTTTTAATTTGGTTATTTGTTTTCTTGCTATTGGGTTCCTTGAGTTTCTTATATATTTCCTATATTAACCCCTTAACAGATGTATGGTTTGCAAATATTTTTTCCCATGCCATAGGTTGTCTTTTCACTCTGTTGATTGTTTCCTTTGCCTTGCAAAAGCTTTTAGGTTTGACGTAATCCCATATGTCTGTTTTTGCTTTTGTTGCCTGTGCTTTTGGAGTCATATCCAAAAAATTATTGCCCAGAACTATTTCATGGAGATTTTCTGATATGTTTTCTTCTAACTTCATGGGATAAGAAGTATGTTTTAAAATTGGTAGTTTTACAATTTCAGATCTTATAATTCAGTTTTAATACATTTTGAATTGATTTTTATATATTTTAGACCCTTTGAAATAAGGGTCTAATTTCATTCTTCTGTATGTGAATATTCAGTTTTCCCAACACCATTTATTGAAGAGACCATCTTTTCCTCATTGTGTGTTCTTGGTACCTTTGTCAAAAATCAGGTGGTGGTAGATGCCTGGGTTTATTTCTGGATTCTTTGTTCTATTACTTTGCCCTATATGTCTGTTTTTATGCCAGTATCATGCTGTTTTGATTACTATAACTTTGTAGTGTGTGTGTATATATATATATTTTTTTTTCTTTTTTTTTTTTAGACAGTCTTGCTCTGTTGCCTGGGATAGAGTGCCATGGCATCAGCCTTACTCACAGCAACCTGAAACTCCTGGGCTCATGCAATCCTCCTGCCTCAGCCTCCTGAGTAGCTGGGACTACAGACATGTACCACCACGCTGGGCAAAGTTTTTCTATTTTTAGTAGAGAAGGGGTTCTTGCTCCTGCTCAGGCTGGTCTCAAACTCCTGACCTCAAGCAGTCCTCTCACCTTGACCTCCAAGAGTGTTAGGATTACAGGCGTGAGCCACCGCACCCAGCCTAGCTTTGTAGTATATTTTGAAGTAAGATAGTGTGATGCCTCCACCTTTGTTCTCTTTGTTCAAGATTGCTTTGGCAATTCAGGGTCTTTTGTGGTTCCATACAAATTTTAGGATATTTTTTTACATTTCTGTGTCATTGTCATTGGATTTTGATAGGGAAGGCTGCCTCATTTTAGGTCCAATCTACTTTCTTTCAACTTCTTCCTTTTGGTTTCATTTTATAGATAAGTGTGTTTCTTGCCCAGGTGTCTGATATTTGCAATCCTGCTATGTTTGCCTCTTCCCTAAATTCACCAAACTGTCCCACACACACTTGAGTTTTAGACCCTTTACCATATGAGTTGTTCTCTAGACCTCCTCAAGTTGCTAATGTCTCTTTTAACTTGTGGCTGGCCAACTCTGCAGGTCTGTTATTTTCCTTCCTGGAAAGAGTGTATGAAATTATCTCTAGGGTCCTAAATCCTTAATTCACAGAAATACAATGAATAGTCCCTTGGGAATATGAAGTCAGCTTGAGAACAATATTAAGTTTTGTTCAGAGGGTTTCAAATTCTAGGGCAGGAGTAGGGGTACCCATGGTTTCCAAGTATCATGGAATCCAAGAAAGGCTCTGACTTTCAAAATAAATTCTATAATTTTAGTCATGAAAATAAATGTTATTCTTGATAAAACATTAGAACTGGGATAGGAAGTATGCTTTAAAGAAGTTGCTATAAGGGATTTCAAATGTTCATAACCTCAAAACCCATGAAGCAAATTGAAGAAATGGCTCCAAAACCTGACACAAGAAAAATATGACCTGTCCATAGGCATCCATAGCAGAGCTATTGAGCAATCCTGGGACAAGTTTCTTACCTGTAAACCCTATGAATTACTCTGTGTTTTTGACAAACATAATGCAATAATTTCTGTTGTGGATTTGTTTTCATGACAATAAATTTTTCTATGGGTGGAGTAAATAGGCTACTTTTACAACCTCAAAGGCTTATTTTAGGACAAATGGAAGCATGAGGAAAGGAATGTAAACTTTCGATCTCTGAGTTCACACCTCTCTCCTAAATTCTAGAGACATGTTTCCAACTGCCTCTGAGGTACTTCTCACTGAATGTATCCATAGCTACCTTTTCCTCAACATTCATTTTTCCCTTAGTTAAACTAGCTTCCTCAGTCCCATTGTTTGTTTGTTTGTGGTAGAAATTGACTCTTGTTTCCCAGGATCTGCTGTATCCTTCTAACATAATAGACTCTCCAACTATGGAGCAAATGGCCGCCTAAAATAATATCTGCTTTTTAAGCCTCTCTTGCTTGTTCTTCCTAATAAGGTATAGATGAAAGAATCATGTGACAACTTCTGGGAACCCTTTTTAAATGACAGCCCTTGAAAGCACTTTTCCTTCTTCATCCATTTCTTCTTTCCTGGTGGCTAGAAAGAGGAGATGATACCTGGAGCTGGAGCTTGTGCAGCAACTTGGACCATAAGGTGACCTTGGGCAGAAAGTCCTTACATGGAGGATCAACAAGATAAAAAGAGCTTTGGTCCAGACACTATAGTGCATTGTATCAGTCCTGGATTGCCCAGCTCTGGACTTCTTAAGAGAGAAACAAACTTCAGTTTTGCAACCCCTGCTATTTTGGGTTTTCTGTTACTTTTATTAATACTATTACTTGCGTTAACAGTAGCAGGAAAACAGGGTGAATATGATCAGAAACTCATAGTCACCCTGGTACCTAATTGCTCACCAAAGCCTAGGAGTTCTAATTCAGAGATGTCTCTTGAATCTGGCCACACCCCTCTTTTATCACTAACATAACTATCATCTCTTGCCAAAATTAGAAAAGCACACTCTTAATAGTTAACTCTGCTTTAGATTCTTCTGACTTTATTCCATCTTTACTACTTCCTAATACATTAACATCATCCTATTATTCTTTTGTATATACAACTCTATTATCCTCAAGATAAAAAGGAAGCATCTGAGAATGTCATTCAAGACGTTTTGCCGAATTTCCCAAACTCAGCTGCTCCAGGGTCTTTGTATGGCCACCCTCCATCCTCTCCAACTCCTGCAAATAAATGCCTTTTCCATTCCCCAGTCTCACTTCCCTATTTTTCATGTCTCCCTGGCTGTGCACAGGCACTTTCCAGTACCAGGAATTATTTCTATCTTTTCCCTGTGTGGAAAACACCCCTTCCTCATTCAAAATCCACTAACATGTTGTAGTAATAATAGGTAACATTTTCTGAGTGCTTGCCGGGTCCCAGGCACTATGCCCCAAGTCTGATTCAGTAGGTCTGTGGTGAGGCTTGACATTCTACATTTCTAACAAGCTCTCAGGTGCTGCTGCTGCTGCTGCTGCTGCTGTGTGGACCACACGTTGAGTGCCACAGAGCTAGGATGCCCTTTCCCTCTGAGTCTTGGTAATTCCTTCTAAACCTGCACACTGAATACAGGCACCACCTCTTCCAGGAATCGCTAGACTCCTTAGTGTCTAGGGAGAAGAGACAGTGATACTTACCTTTGCATTCCCAGATTCTCACTTCCTGTCTGGAACAGAGTGGGCATTCAACAAAGTCTCACCAAGTAAATGCTGACTGCTTATATAGTGGGCCAAATTATTGATGCAAAGGCAGCCTAGGCTAAAGAAATGTGCATGGTACAATGAAACACAATGCAACCCACAAACTAACTTCTTGGGAGCCTCCTCTACGTGCAAGGAACAGTAACTAGTGTTTGGGGTATAGAAAAGAGAAAAATACAGTTCCTGCTCACAGGATCCTACAGAGAAACTGGGGAGACAGACCAGCATCTCTATCACTGTATAATGTAGCATGGTATCATCAAGACAAAATTGATTTATCAGTGATGCACATTCTGAAGAGGAACGATTTGTTCTTCATAGATGTCTGGGAATGTGTTGAGACTGGAAGAAATGGTAGATGTTCAACAGGAGATCATGAAGGGAGATACTTCAGACAAAGGAAACTGGATGAGAAAAGTCTGTCATTCTCAGCTGCTTTATTTTTCTCCACTGAAACTTGATTCAATTGTGTTCTCAAGTGCCACGTATTCCTATGGGTATGTCCATTATCGCTTCAGCTCTTTCTCCCCTTTTTATCTTGTTACTCAGATGTCAGGTGATTGCTATGATATTGTAGGGGTAATCTTGAATCTGCTCTAGTTTGTTTAAAGAATAATTTGAAAATGCAACACTCATGCTATTGTTAATAATAAATAATGCATGGGACTTCGACTTCCATAATTGATTGAAATATAGCAGTGGCTTAGCACTGCAGCTGAGAACTGATCAGTAAATACAAAGAGATGTGAGAATAGTTATTTTTGGGGACATTTTCAAGAAATAAAGTGACAGTGGAGTCTAGATTTTGACCTGTACAGGTTGGTCCGGGAACCAGCATCAACTCAAGTGCTCATTATCTGTGTGTTCTTGGATACAGTGGGGATAAAACTTTGTGAGAATTAAATGAGTCAATATGAGTTAAATGCTTAGAGTGTTTCCTGGCTCATGGTACACCAACAATGATTGTTAACAACTATATTCCATCATACTTGGTGTGTAGACAGGGAAACCATATTATTTATTGTCCAATTCAGACCCCTTTGAGGGGGAAAGGGAGAACCATTGATAATTACAGTGGGACAACAGACGGCATAAACCAAGATAACCCTGGCAAACTGGCATAGGTAGTTATCCTAAGTATAAGTATAAGGTATATTGTAGGAGATGTAGTTGGAAAGATGAAGTGGGGTCATTTGTTGATTATTCATCTCTTGGAAGCATGGAAAAAATTAGACCTATTCTGTCAATATTTGAAGCTTTAACATTTGCGTGGATACCACTTGGTAGGAAGTAATGACAATAACAATAGTCACTATTTACTGAGTTCTCACTTTGTTCTGGGTTCCTAACCTACATTCTCATTGATCCTCATGTTTACTCTGCAAAGTGGCTATTATCTCTGAATTCATTTCCTGTGGCTTCCATGACAAAGGGCCACAACCTTGGTGATGTAAAACAACAGAATTTTTTTCTCTCATAGTTTTGACCAAAGTCTGAAATCAAGGCATCTACAGGGTCATACATCCTCTGGAGGCTCTAGGGGAGAATTTGTAACTTGCTTCTGGCTTGTGGCCACATCGCTCCAATTTCTGTCTCTGTGGTCACATTGACTCCTCTTCTATGTGTCTTCTCCTGTATGTGTCTGTCCCCCAAACCCCCTCTGCTTCTCTCTTGTAAGGATGTATACAATTACATGTAGGACTCATCCAGAATACCCAGGATAAGTTTCCCCTCTCAAGATCCTTAACTTAGTTATATCTTTTGCCATATAAGGTAATGTTCCTTCTTTTTCCCTGTAAGGTAATATTCACAAGTTTTTGGAATTAGGATCTGGACATATATTTTTTGGGAGCCACCATTTAACTCACCGCAATTCACATTTTACAGGAGAAGAAATGAAATCTCAGAGGAGTTTATTAACTGGCTTAAGATTGCACAGGTAGCAAGAGGATGCACCATAATTACAAACTGTATCTCTCTGGCTTCAGAGCCTATATTCTTTCCAGCAAATTTGCCAGTATTGCATAAATGCTAAATTTATCATTAAAGTTCCAGGTTGGCAGAAGATACCATTTAAGATCAGAGAACTAAAGTTCTCTGTAACAGCACCTGCTTACAGAAGGATTATATAAGCCTCAGAAAGGAAGAGGTTAGATTTCCAAATATCACCTTATGTGGAAAGCTGTATGAGTTAAGCATCCTATGACATTCTCAAACTGGAAATACATGATTAGGCATCCTTAGGCCTTTGAAAATGGGAAAATAAAATGGAAAACATAGAAAAAAATTTCTGAAAGTTTTGGCATTTTTGTAGATTTTCTTAGTGTTTAAAGTACCTCACATGGAACTGCTCATAGCTGACACTGCATTAAATATTTATCTAATAAGAAATTATGATGTATTTTCTTTGTGCCAGTCAGTGTGCCAATGCCAGGGAGAAACAGGATAATGTAGATAATGCAATAAAGTAGAATCTTAGTATTTATAAGGGATATATTCTGAGATGCTGGTGAATCTCTCTTTTTGCTATAAATATTACCACATATAATTGCTTCTATAAAATCTGTATATAGAAAAAACTATTATGCACAGTCACAAGTAAATTGCAACACTGTGGGGCTGATATATGGATACTGGGTGGTTGGCTAGGCTCACACACTAATGAATTTCCAGGCTTAAGAAACACCTGATCCCAAAATGGGCCTGAACAAAATGAAAAACATGACATGCCATGGACTTTCAGGATTACTCCCGAACAATCAGAATGTAAACATTACATTTGCAAATGCATGTTCCCTAATGTGGCTCTGAGGTTCCTGAACTGTGTGGATTTTGAACAAGTATGAGTAACGTTGAGCTCCCTCTAGTGATGGCTCAGTTCTTAAGAGGAAAGGAAACTATAAGAAATTCACAACAGATTGACATTTGGACTGTCTTCTATTTCAACTGTTGTAATAGATCAGAATTATGTGACATTAAAGCTCAACACAAAGGAGGCAAACTTTCAATATTAAGGTTCTCACAGAATGAGCCATGAGTCCTAAGCAAAGAGACAGATTCAATGAGGTTTTGATATTTTTCGTATTTTATTTCAACACATTTTTGGAAAACAACCCAAGTGACTTTATTTTATTTTTTTCCTGAGGATTCTTCCCTCCTTTGTCAGCCAAGAAAGTGATAGGGGGAGAGGAACAGACCTCAGCTACAGGTGCTGATGTTGCTGGGGATGTCAGGGTGGTGGGCATGAGGTGGAAGAGAGCCATGGGGGGCTCGAGTTTGTCAGATTCCTTTGGAGCAAGAACTAGCTCTCTCCTGAGAATATCCAAGTATAAAATGATCCATTCCACTCTAAACAGATAACTGTGAGGACAACCAGAACGTGAATTTGACTCAGCCAAAGTGAAAGAATTGTACCTCTTCCCCCTGACTGTCTCTGGGTCTGCTCAGATTTCACATCCACTCCGTGCCTCCAAAACACACTTTGGGGAAAGTAATGAAACATCACTTTCCCCTCTCTGTCATAAATATATTCTGATTTGCCTCTCCTTCCTGTTAGATTGTGAGATCCTTAGCATACTGAAAGTGTGCCTGGCACACACATGTTGGTTGAATCAAACAATTTATTGTTTATCCTCAATGCCCATCATGGATCTGATGCAAAGAAGGTACAAAATAAATGTCTGCAGAAGGTGTGACTGAATCAAACAGAAAGATACAGTTTAGAGAGTAACGACTGCTAGAGGAAGTCATTTAGGAAAAATCGATAATGGATGATGAAAGAAGAAACTGTGAATACAGTGAAATAACTGGGGGAACATATAGAATATTATGTTCTGATTGCATTTCCTTTAGCTGCCAATGTGCATGCATACACACGGCACAAGCTGGTAGGCATTTCCCAGGGGAGGGACATCCATGTGAAGAAAAAGACGACCCAGGTGGCAAGGAGTGAAGGTTTCTATTTTATTGGAAATACTTGGGAGTAACCTTGCCTAGGGAGTAGGTTGATCTCTCCCTTGAAGCTGCAGCAAAAGTAATCTGAAAAGGTTTGTACGTGATGGAAATGTATGATAAAGGGCACGTATTCTGAACTTTGAGTCTGTTAAAAAGTATGAATGCCAGAATGATATTTTCTCACTTCCAGTTTTTTTTCCCCATCCCAGCCTCAATCCTGAGCTGCTCAGAACACAGAGACCGGACTTGCTATTATAATAACAACTTTAGTGTAGCCCAGTCCTGCGTTGTGGATGAAAATTTCATGGCTCCATAGGCTTGGTCATCTGGACAGGTGGTGAGCACAGGAACTCCTGAGCCAACTTCACCTCCTGTCCCTGTGACTCAGGCTGTCAGCTGAACAGTGGCTTCTTTTGTTGTCAAGGTAATTTACTTGGAGGACTACATCCAATGAATGACTAGTGGCGAATTAGCTGGGGAAGATGCTTAAATTGAGTTTCCTGTGCAAGTCCTCTGGTAGCCCACCCATCTTTGTCAGCTTGCTAATATTTCAGCATGTGGGCAAATAATACTGAGGCTGTGTTTGCAATTGTTATATGAAATCTTAACTCCAAATGAGTATCTTCCTGATGTCAAAGATTTCTTGCAAATCCATGTACTTATTCCTGTAAGGCTTCCATTGCTCAAAAATATTTGTATGAAGTTCTACATTAGACTGGACTTCAGGGTGTTGGAAAATCACACTCACATTTTGAACCCCAAACTAACTAATGGACTTAAATTCATTGCTTTGCTCTTGATTACTTATATCCCATCCTCTATCATCTGGCAATAGCAGACTACTTTTCATATGGGGAATCACCCCTTCCCCATTTTATGTTGTCCCTAATGGAATTGTCCCTCAAAAAGCTCCTCATTCACCCAGGCTAGCTAACAGAGACTCCCCTTCCACTGGCACTGTGATTCAGTTATGGCAAGGGCTATATCCACAACTAAGACCACACACACACAAATACCAAGATCTGTGAGGTAGCACAGGGCTACATAATCAGAAATGAGCATTGGAATTGGGATGAGGACAGCAGAAAGAAACTTAGAGAGGAACTCATCAGTGTAAAACCAAGAATACTATCTAGCTTTCTGTGCTCACCAAAGGATTTGATCCAAGCTAAATTGAGCAAATCCCCAGAATACTGGTGGACATATTTCCAACTTATTCTCAATCCCTTAAATCAGTGATAAGAACCTTTTGGTAAAATGGGATACTCTTGCTCCACCCCTTAGGAAAAAGTCAATTGTTTCTCAGGTTACAAGAAAAGCTAAGGCAATAGGACCCAGTTTATAAAACGGAACTGGAAAGAAATGCGCAGTTTGATTTTTTATTTGCTAGAGTTGCTACTATGTTAACAGTTGCTTCTTGGCAGAGAGTAAGGGGTATAAAGACAGCCTAAGGTTTGTTTCTCTAGAAATCATAGAAGAAACAAAAGAAAGCTGTTTTCATAGACTGAAGTGGATTTGCCAGCAATTATGTTTTGTAAAAAATAAATAATGCATTCTGTTTCCAAAAGGCCCTGACAAAGTATGATAGAAAAAAAAAAAATCAAATCTTTTCCCTTGGTTTTAGGGTGGTGAGTTTCATGACAGAAATAAAGCGAGTCTGTGTTCTCTAAGTAATTTATTAGTGCATCCTGGCACAGCAGCACTAATGGGCTTGCTGCCAGGTATTCCGAGCTGCAGTTTGTCATGTCTGACTATTTCGTTCTTTCAAGCAATTGAAGAAATGGCCTTCTGCAGGCTGTCAGTGACAGATTCTAGCTCACTCACATAGATAAAGCTCAATTAGCTCCTGGAAAAAAACATCTTTTAAAAATGCAATGAGCTGCACCATGAAAGATAGGTAGACAACGGCACCTGAAACAAAATAAAATGTTACTGTTGAGCGAAGGACGTGTCCACAATGAACAAGCAGGTAATTGTCTCATTGGACAGTTCCCTCTACTGAAAACAAAGGGGTGATCATTTCTAATTACTTCAAGTGTTAGGATAGATCTTTGCTTTAGAAGTATGTAAGGTCAGAAATCCTGAAGAGTTAACATGTCATTCATTCATTCATTCATTCATGACTAAGGCCCATACTCTACAACTTGCAAGGAATTTTAGCTTAGAATAGAGGTAATCGAATAGCCTCTCACTCGATGAGTGTAGCCTTAGAATGTGTTATTTAATCCACACAGTATTTTAAATGTGCAGGTAACATTTTAAAAATCAGAACATTTCACATACACAAAAATTGGGGCTTTTGGCATCTCTTAAAATATTAAACACCTGGAAAACTGGATGTCTATTTCTTCAATGTGACAACCGACTTATGCTAAATACCTACTGCACCCTCAGGAGAGGCATGGCTTCCCCTGTTCCCTACAGAAGCCACAGGTTTGCTTCACTCATTTCTGTTACCTGTCTTGCCCTAGTCTAGACAGGCGCCTAGTTTGAGTTTGCAAATCTGCAATCTCTAACAGTGATTCCGAAGGCCTCCTGCATGAAAAGTACTTAAGATTCTTATTAAACATAGAGAATCTAGGATCCTTACCCTGAACTAAAAAATTAAAATGTATGGGTGTAAGGCATCATGATTCTTACACAGACTAAAGTTGCTAGAACCACTAATCTCAAAGACCAGATAAAATTACAGTCTTTAAAAACATCTGAAAATTTTGCTATCATAAATAGTTTTTCATTAGGACACTGTACAGGAATATATTTTTCTCTGAATTACTTTACCTTACTCTTAATGATTACTCCCCTCCAAAAGTGTCAGCTAACCAAAATTGCTACACTGAGAAAAACACAAATGACTTAGTGTCTGTTACTGACATAGGCCAAAATTTCAATTTAGAGATAAAATCCACTACATTTTATGAACTAATTTGTTCTCAGTGCAAGTAGATGAACTTGATAGCTATATTTGTTTCTGGCACTGCTAAATCATAATTACAGGAAATAGTTAGCTCTAGAGCTAGAATTCAGTTGGCACAAAGCCTAAACGAATTAATAAAAAGCCTGTATTTCTTCCCCCCACCGCCCACTCTAGGAAATCTTGCCTGACTTCTGATAGTCCTTAGCTAGGAAGAATCTATAATATCCATTAAAAATAACAACAATATAATAATCCCTTACAGTTTTAGTGGTGTTTTAAGTTCACAGAGCCCTCTCAGATATATTATCTCCTTTGATTCTCTCAGCCACCCTGTGAATTGGAGACAGATGAGGAAATGAAGCCTGAGTTCCTACTGCAGATGGTTATAGAGGGAGGAGCAGATCCCTAGGCTTTACAAAGTCAGGTCTGCTCTTGTTCTATTACATTAAATCCACATTTGTAATATAAAATCTGTCACCTATTAAAATATCTTTGTAGGGTTATCCCAAGTAGGTGACACACCTTGTACAAATAAATCTCTAAGGATCATAAACTAAATCTTTTCGACTGCCTTAAAGGACTCTGGCAGTAGCTCTTATTTACTGACGGGATCCTGCAAACATCATCATTGTGTTCTTTGGGGAGTTGCACGATTTGCACTGTTGATTTAAGGTTGTAACCCTTTTCTTTGTAGGTTTTTTTTTTTTTTAAATTGATCCATCTCCTTATTTCCTAGCTATAGGCAAAGAATCTGGTTAAAGGAATAATCACAAATCTGACAAGTTCTGTGAGATCTCATCATTCAACATTCATCTAACATCCTCCCACCATCCCAGGGGTGCATCACCCTATTTAAACTGTGCCCTAGGTGTTTGGAATTGTCAGAAGTTCTTGTTGATCTTGACTCTTTTCTTGGTTTTCAAGAGTGTCCTCATTTTCAAAATGAATTTTGCGAGCCTAATGCTTAAGTTAATGGGAGTTAAGACTAGGAAAGAAATAGCCAAATGAAAATTTGAGTGACAGTCATGATCATTGACTTGAAAACTGCCCAAATTGCTGACTGTGTGGGCTGCAGATATGGGATAAGTAGACAGCTAAGAAGTTATACTTCTCATTTCTACCTCCCAAGCAACACTCGCCTCTGTCTAAATTTTGACTAGTACTTCAACAATTAAAAGTAAAATGCTCTTTACAGTTTGGTTTTTGGAGTCAGGCAGTGCTGGGCAATGTCTGGATGGCCAGTCACTAGCCTTGTGATTTTCAGTAAGTTAGATAAACTTAGTTTCATTTTCTGTGAAAGGATTTTGTGAGAACTGAGATAACAGCATGATAACCTTTGAGAATATGCCTGGAACATTTTCAATAGAAGGACATGTTTATCACTGTCTTCCTTATTACTCTAGGAGGCTTAATATTAGGTTATTGATGTCTGTTGACACCCTAGCTAAAATAAATTTATGATTTCCTCAAGAAAGGAAGTAGAAAGGAGAATAGAACAGTGGACAGGTAAGTTAGATGGGTTGTAAGGGAGGCAGGCCAAGTCCAAATCCCTGTCAGAGGACACAGTGTCAATCTACGCATGAGGCAGCATGAGGGAGTGGCCTCCAGGATAGGAGCAGATGCCAAAAGCAGGGCAGGGCACAGTAGAGGGGTGGAGTGGTGCTTAACGCGTACCAGGTGATGATGTGGCAGAAAGAACAGGGATTGTGTAGTGAGACAGACCTGGGTTAGCATTCTGGATCCTAACTTCTAATATCAACATGACTTCCTGGGAATTCAGTTTCCTTAGTTGTAAAATTTAAGTAATTTTGAATTGCAAAATTGCTGAGAGAATTTGAAATAGTATATGCAAAGCACTTGTTACATAATGAGTACCTTATGAGTAATGGCAACTCTAAAAACAGCTGTGTCCTCTGAATTCCTGCCTCCAATTCTAAGGATAATCCCTGTGGAGGCCATTGCTTTGAATGGAGCCTCACCTGCCACTGGCCCAGTACAATAAAAGGACAGGTAGAGAATTTGGCCCAGGCTTTGGTGAACATGAAGATATGCTAATATATATGATGATAATGATGATAACTAACATTTATTAAGTGCTTGATATGTGCCAAGAAATAATATAGTTTATATACTTTTTAAAAATTTGTTTCTTATAATAATCCCTAGACCAAGACCGAGACCAAGGCACAAAGGGGGTTTATAAGTTGCCCAAGGTCACACAAATTATAAGTGGCAGATGTGGTGTTCAAAACCAGATAGTCTGATTTCAGATCCTGTTCTCTAATCTGTCTTTGATAAGAAAGGCATTTTAACCAAAGAGAACTATGCTCTGCTTTGTTAGGGCTCCAGTCGAATTGCTGGAGTCAGCAAACTTTTTGCCAGGGAAGGCTGTTCTGCTGATGTCAAGAGGGAAATGAGGTTATAGACCTCTTCCTGTCTGGGATATATATTTATTGTACAGTAGAATGTAATCTAAATTATTCACATTTTATATTTTATGGAAATTTTAGCTTCTTTAAATTTGAGTTAGATTTCAGGACTAGAGTTATGTGTAATAAAATTCTTATAAAATCCATTTTTAAAGATTAATGATAGATGTAGAAAATTAAATCTGCCTATTTTATTTTCTCAAGTTTCCTGGATCTTCCAATTTCATTTGCAGAGATTATCTTTGTGACAAAATCTTCTCTTTATATCTCCTGAGCAAAGTCAAGAGCAAAGTGTCTTTCTTTGCTGGACCCATGGATACAGAACCTTCTTTTGAGAAAAAGTCAGTTAGTTCTTGGAATAGGTTTCTTCTAAGATTTCTATTATAAATTCTCTTTTTCAGACTTGTAATCAGACACCTTAGGATGAAATCCAGCCTCCACCACTTATTAGCTAGGTGAGTTAATGGAAATCACAAAACTATTTCTGAGCCTCTTGTTTCCTCAGCTGCAAAATGAAGATCATACATCTTATCTCCCAGGTGGTCATTAGAATTAAACAAATACCAATTGGATGGTGGGTCTTGAGTTGGATCTTGAAACACCAACAGGTCCATGTGTAGAAAAACAAATCAACACTACCAGTTATGAGTATTGTCGAATCATGTT
Organism: Indri indri; assembly: GCA_004363605.1. NCBI lineage: Eukaryota > Metazoa > Chordata > Mammalia > Primates > Indriidae > Indri > Indri indri. The sequence continues at coordinate 11,444 of RJWJ010006884.1, read as the reverse complement.
ATTGGTTGATTTAACATGAGGAGAGCTTGCCAGCTAGGACATTTTCCTCCACTTAATTTCATCAGATCATTCATTAAAAGCAAAGAGAATAGTTGACTCTTCACCCATTTCCCCTCAATTAGAATTAGTGGGATTCTTCCTCTGTACTAGGCACTGGGTCAGGTGCTGAAAATCCACAAATGATTAAGGCATGAGCCTCCCTGAATGTGCTGAGAGCCACATCATAGCCTGTGAGAATTAGGCTCTAGAATGACCTTTTTAGTTGAAGAACTGATTGTCTCTGTTTATGATAAGTGGAAACCTGTTGAAGTTTAACAGAGGATATATGTTTTTTCAGTACACATTTGTTGTAGTGATAAAGGTCTCTCAGCAATATGTAATTATTCTTAAAAAGACATTTTGATTGCTGATCACGTGCAGGTTATTTGAGAGATTCAGAGAAAGCTGGGCAGGGCAAGCATGGTTGAAAGTGATCAATGAAGAGGCAGTTTGGTACTGAGGATAGAACTTGGACTTTAGACTCAGACAGACCTGGCTCATAATCCCGGCTCTGCCCTTTATCAAGGATACATCATTGAGCAAGTTATTTTCCTTCCTTGAGATGATTTCTCCATTTGGGCAATGGTGACAATAGTTTCTAGCCTGCCAGATTATTGTAAAGATTAAGTGAGATAACATACTTAGAAGACATTTCTACCTTATTTTATGAAACACAGGCTATGCTAGCCTATGATATACAAAGATCATCAACATATTATCAAGCAGAACTCCCCTATGTCAGTCAGCTCCCCATCACCTCCACCTTTTGAAAACCTAACCGTCCTCAAAAGCTTAGGGAAAATCTCATCTCTGTCTTGGTTTGCTCTGGGCAGCTAGGTCAAAAGTGATCTTATCTGTATCCATGGAGTGTCTATTTTCTATCCCATTTATTATAGGCTTTCTCATATTCAATCTTAACTACAGTCTTGTTTCTGCTTATCTAATTGCTTCAACTGGATTGTAAGGTCCCAAGGAACAGCCTGTGTCTATTCATCTCTACAGCCCTCCTTGAGCATAATGTTTGGCACATGGTAGGCAGTTGATGACTGTGCAATAAATGCAGCAGAGGTATTCATTAAGGAAATAAAGGCCACCAGGCCTTAATTTACTAATATTTTCAGCTTTTCCCCTCTCCATTCAACCCTCCTCTTCCCAAAAACCATTTGTGACTTGCTTTTCATTGCAGACACAAGGCTTTGTTCATCTAGCTAAGGTTATTCCCTTCCCTGTGCTCAAGATCACACTCACCCTTCCCAAGAATCAAACTCCATTAATTAACTAACCTCTCTCTATTCTCCCTCCTCATTATCTCCTTTGCCTTCAACCTCTTCATCCCCATCAGAGTGCAATGAAGACTCTCATACACAGAAGATGCTCAATAAATGTTTGTGCAATAAATAAAAATAATTCTTGATTTGTCAAAGAATTCCTTTAAATTATTTGTTCCTTTGGTGCAATGGTTTTCAACATTTTCACCTGTAAAATCCTCAGACACAATCTTACCCAGAGACTCTATTTGCAAAATGTAAAAGCTCAACTGCTCTGGTTAGGAAGGAACAGGCAGGGAGAGTGGGGATCTGAAGCTTTGCATGCTCACTCCCTCCCTTTTCCCATCTTGTTGTTGGAGTTTCTTTGTTATACTTTGCATACCATGAACACATTAAAATGTAATTTTAGCTATAAAAATGATTAAACACAACTTTTGAGGCTCACATCACTTGCATTTAGGTAACTTGAGTATTATAGTCTTATTTTCATTTCTAGAGTTGTTCACATTGTTGACATTTACTGCCACGAGTGGGTAGAATTTCTATTTTGGTCAGCTTCAATAAGAAGTTTAACAATCAAACACAAAGTGGTGCCTGAACTCTTCTACTTGAGAAGGGTTGGCAGGGCACTACAGGATGGAGCCATTCTCATGGGGTCTCAGGATATAAGCAAATAGTGATTAATATATTGTCAGACATGAGAAAGAACAGTTTCTTCCATGAATCCCATACCTTTGTTGATGGAGGAACACAAAACTCTCTGAACACATTGTTTCCTCAATCCGCAAAAACATTTTATTAAGCTGCAAAGCCCCAACAACTCAGTTTTTTTTTTGCTTCCCTATTAAACCACCAGTGACTACATCGGTTGAATTTGGATGATGTTATTTGCTGGTTGCTAGGTTTTTTTCCCCTCCTGTTGCTATCTTTCATTTGTTCCCTTGCTTTTTGCTCTTGCTGTATGTCCTTTGCTGGGATGCCTGATGTGTATTTGTAATCCTTGGGTCAGATTTATAAGAGCCTGGGTTACTTTTAGTGTGCCAAAACAATAGAAACCAACAGAAATTCATCTCCCCTACCAGAAAGCTGAGGAAACGTATCTGTTGGACACCCCAGTCATCTTTCTTCAACTCCCCCCATTGAGTTGGCTGTCAAAAGATGATTTATTAAAAGTAAATAAACCTGTTCCAATGCCCACAGCAGCTCTTCCAAAATTTACCAGTTTCCTTAAGCCTCCGAGCTCACATCTCCTTGCTGGAGCAGAAAACCTTATTGAACCTGCTTCAAAAAGGAAGGAACAACTGGCAAGGACAAATGCCTGAAATTTCCAGCCCTTAATATTTACCTTATTTTTTCTACTTCTTCTCGAAAGAGAAAGGTTCTTACTTCTCCACCATCCTGATTCTATCTCTTCTTGCTTATTCTTGGACCTCGATCTTCACTCATCAATATTCTTTTTGACAATTTGATTTGCAATGTCTTCTCTGATTGGATCTCTCTCTCTCTCTCTCACACATACACACACACACACACACACACACACACATACATGCACACACATTGGCTCTGCAACCTTGAAGTACTAGACCATCTTTGATCTTTTCTTTACTGACAAACTTTTTAAAAGAAACATCTACCTGTCCTGACTCCACATTCTCATTTTTCTAGACTTGGCTGCTGACCACTTCCCCTCCCCTGGCCATGCAAAAACTTCCGCTACTTATCAAGGTCACCAGCTACCCACCAATGGCCATGTCTATTATTTCCTTCTTAGCACCAAAAGAAAACAAACTCTACAGTATTTGGCACTTTTAACCACTCTTCTTCCTCTTTCTAAAAATATTATTCTTTACTAAATACTGCATAGCCACATTGGTCAGGGGCTGGAAAGGAAATAGATGGCACTCTCAAGCAGGGAAGCTAGGGAGGGTTAATAGAAGACTATTTACCAAGGTGTGAACAGGGTTAAGAGAAAGCAACAGAAGACAGTGAAGCTCACTGGTGCTGCAGCATCCTAAAACCATTACCTGCCCCTCTACCACACCACGGCCTGAGGGACAGGGAGGAGAACTTATTACAGGTTTAGCAGCTGTAGGAGAGGAACTCCTGATGCAGGTTGTGGTCTTTGGCAGAGGAACGCAGCCAACCCATGGCTACCTGGCAGGGAAAGACCCAGAGGAATACATAAATTTGATCTCACTCCCTGATACCCTTGCCTGCTGTCACGGCCAGGCTTAGAAACCACAGGAAGGGCAGCCATTTGTTTGATGTAGCCTTTAAAGACCAACCTCTCCAGGGTGTACGGAGCAGTGTAGAGAAAAATAGAGAGGGTAACTGAAAGGACGCCTTGAAAATACTCAGCAACATGGATCTATATTTACAAAATAAGAATATAAAAAATAATAATACAAGAAATGCTTTTCTACATTTATTTTACCCCAGGGTGAACCAGATTCTCTCTTTTACTTAATCTTTGGCCCGTGAGACTTCCTTAATTTTTTGCCAGCTCATTAACACATGTAATTTGTATTTTATCCAGAATTCTTTGTTGTTTTCAGTGGAAGAGTCCATCAAAGAATTTGGTCTGAGAATCTGCTGGAAACACAAGGTCCTTGTTTCTTTTTAGAATCCTTTCTCCTTGGCTTCTTAGTGTGGCAGGATGGAACTTTTACCTTCCTCTTTGTTGTCCTTTTTATTAATATTCCCCCAGGTAGGAGAAGTCTTGGTCTTTTATAATACAGAATAAAGAGACCAAACTTTTGAAGATATATCATATATAAAAATTATGCTTATGCTTTGTGAGGTTCTCAATGTGAACAAGAGAAATGTTCTTGTCCTCAGACCTTGTGCTCTCTTGAACTCTAATCCTGTACATTCACTTACTTAATGGACATTTCTGTGTCGTTAGCCCTCAAAGTCAACATATTCCCAATGAAACCATTCTCTCTGTCCAATTCTGCTTCTCTTCTTGTACTCTCCACTTCATTTAGGGGTACAACTCTCCAGCCAATCAATAAAATAGACACCTTAATTTTAGTATTGGGACTCCTTTTCCATAAACTGGTCATTTCCCCAGGGTATTTTGAGAGTCAGGTGCCATTACAAACACAGCACAGCTGTGTTTCTTTTCTTCCACACTTGACTTGGCACAGTCTTATTATCTATAATTCATTGCAGAGGCTGTGGACTTCTCAGAAGCCAGCTTAGGCCTTATGACCTCTAAAAGTCATTTCATTTTCCTTTTTACCCTTATAATTGTGCTCCCTAATACATCCATTGATAAATACTGGTATGGACTATTTATTTGATCCACACTCGGTTTCTTAGCACCTGCAGAGAAGCGAGATTATCCAAGAGAGAAGTGTGGGTATGTGTATTAACAGGGTTGTCATGACTCTTTGTTCATTTTGGTGTCATGCTTTCTCCATGACCTCTGGATTACTTGTCTTCAGTTTCCTTTCAGCCTTGTTTTCACCAGTCTAGGTATCTCATGTTGCAAGATGAACCATATTTCACCTATGCATTCTTATTTTGTCTATTTGTACTAATTTATAACCTGATATTTAACAGTTTAGGTTTAGAGTTTTCCTTAATTTTCTTTTCCTTTACCCCTGTCTCACATCCAGTCAGTCACCAGTCTCTGTCAATTCTTTCCTCTAAGTATCCCTCAAATTATAGTATCTCCTTTTCACTTCCATTTATTTCATATATACATATATGCCCATTGTGTCTTTTCTGGATTTCTACAACAGGCTCCTCACTGGTCTCCCACCAAACCTCAGAGGGTGCATACTGCATCCAGAGTGATCTTTCCAACATGTAAGTCAGATCACATCAGAGGTCTATTTAAGTCACTGGGGTAGAGCTACTGGAAGGTGGTGTCTCCTTCTCCCACAACTGGCCTCTGATGTTGACATCTGCACATTCTGCTGGATTTCGTTACTGGAAACATCTCAGTCCACTCAAGTGGTCCCCATGTCCATGGAATTCTTGGGTTGCCTTGTGGTTCTTCCATAGACATAGAGATCTTAGCTACTTTTCAAATCTTTGCCTTAGCATTAAGTTGAAAAAATTGAAGTCAATTTGATTATAGCCACATTTTTTGTGTGTAGGAACTACACAGAGAGGCAGGAGTCCAAGCAACATTTATCATCCTATATATTAATAGAAAGACATTTTCCTTTAGGCAGGACATGTTTCTCTCCTCAACTATAGAATAATATTTAGGGTTATCACTACCAATCCATTTCTCTTCAAAGCAAGTAAATCTGTATTGTCTTTTACTTAGTTTTCACAAAGGTAGAGTGAGTTGGAGGAAACTTCTAGAAAGCTCAAAGGGAATGCCTTCCCTTAGCTAGCTCTGAGCTCAATTACTCCCATTCTCTAGTCTAGAAAAAGCTAAGGATTATCTTTCAAACTCAGTAAACATTTTGATTAATTTCCTTTTAGTTATTCTGAATCTCCAAGTTCTGCTTCTCAGAAGTACTTCATTGCTTCATATTTATATAATAACTCCATTGCTTCATATTTATAACTCAATTTCATCCTCAGTCCAAAGCCTTCCTGTCAATATACTCTAACTTCTCTCTCTCTACGCAAATTTTAGCTCATTGATGTCTTGTTTCAGACCTAGAGAATAACTTCAGATGGTAGGCAGTTGATAGGGATACTAGTGGTTTTTTAAAAAAATTTATTTATTAATTTATTTTTATTATTTCAAAATATTATGGGGGTACAAATGTTTTTGGTTACATGGATTGCTTTTGCTATACTTGAGTCAAAGCTACAAATGTGCACATCACCCAGATAGTGTTCATTGTACCTGTTAGGTAGGTTTTTGCCCAGCCCCTTCTCCCTGCTTGATTTCCACTGAGTTTTACTTCCCTCTGTGCACATGTGTGCTCATCAGTTAGTTTCAATTTAATTTAATAGCAAGTACTTGTGGTGTTTGATTTTCCATTCTTTAGATACTTCACTTATAATAATGGCCTCCAGTTCTATCCAAATTTCTTTACTCTCAATTTTAGTTATAAATAGATTCAGAGGCTTGCTGTTGTATGTTCTACCCACACCAAGGACCATCTCTTACAATTCTCATTTTTCTCTTTACTTAGCTTTATTCTTTCTCTCTCTGACTTTCTTGATTCTTATTAGTTCTTTTAAAATTGTTCACACCAGAAAGTCAAATACTGCATGTTCTCATTTATAAGTGGGAGCTAAATAATGCGTGCACATGGACATAGTGGAATAATAGACATTGGAGACACGGAAGGGCAGGAGGGTGGAAGGTGGGTGTGGGATGAAAAATTACCTAATGGTAATACACTAATCTAGTGATGGTTACACAAAATGCCCAGATGTACCACTATGCAATATATCCATGTAACCAAACTTCACTTGTACCTCCTAAATCTATGAAACTAAAAAAGAATATTAAAAAAGGTAACACCAAGAAAAAAACTGTCTCCTGAACAGTGTTCAAGGTTTATTTGTATTCATTAATAAGCAAAGTATTTAAAACTACAGTTGACCTTTGAATAACATGGGTCTGAACTGTGTGGATCCACTTATATGCAGCTTTTTTCAACCAAACACAGATTAAAAATACAGTACCTGCAGGATGTAAACCCACCTAAAGGGAGGGCCAACTTTTCCCATACATGGGTTATGTAGGGCAGACTACAGAACTTGAGCATGTGTGGATTCGATTATACATTGGCAGTCCTACAACCAATCCTCCACATTTATGGGGTGGGGGGGCAACTATTTGCTTTGTCCGCAAGAAGCTCCCAGTTCACTGGCAGCAGCAGTCTTTGGGCTTGTGAGGCTCTCCTGCAGCTCAGGAACCTGCTGACTGCCAGAGATGTAAGGGAGGGAGAAACAAACCACTCCACCTACTCTTTTCGCTGGACTGCAAGCTTCTCTGGGGGTTGACATCTGCTGATCTCTTGCTCCTTCTTGTTCTGCTCTGCAACTTCTTCCCATGAAATCTCTTGTAGGTTCCGGCACTTTTCCTTGAAATCACACCCTATCTATGATTGTTTGTTTGTTTTTTCTCTTTTATCTAAAACTTTTCCTTCTTTCTGAGACAGTCTGGCAGCTAGTGTCTCTGGTCAGCCATCTTGTCTCTCCAGGGAGACAAGTGTTTGCGTAAGACGACAACAAACATGGGAGCACTCTGTGTGTGCGTGTCCTAGATGAAATAGATATCCAAATAAAGTTCAAATATTTTCACTGAGAGGGTGCAGAAAAACTGTCCATACAATAAAAAGAAAGGAAAAAGAGCAGCAACAATCTCCAGTAAAGAAATTTTTTAAATGCTTGAATATGTGTGTGTAAAACAACTAAGCGTGTGAATTTCCATAAACATGCTCAGGTCTCCCAATGCCCTTGTTAGTTTTGTGTGCTTTAGGCCACTTGCTTCCATCTGCAAACCCAAATTGTGAATCTGACCACTTCTTAAAATACCAGACACACTTTAGGTTAAAAAAAGGCTCACAAAAATTTTACTTTTGGATTCTAAGCCAGGGTGAAATTTAATCACAGAGTTATAAATCCTCTAAGCAAGGGTTTATCTGGAATTGCCAACATCACCCCAAGTTCAGCAATGCAAATGACACTGCTATAATATAAGAAATAAGAAAGCTTTCAGTATGTTGTCTAAGAACTTGAGCACATTGAAAATGATTTATGAGCAAGCAGACTAAACATTTAAATGCCTTTCCTTGCAATGGTATATTTTTCAATACAACAAGCACTCTCATATGTGATTCTACATTCCACGACAGCACCGCTCCTGACAATATAAGCCCTTTCTGATAGGGTAACATTTCCAATCCAAGATTAAAATCTTGGAAACTTGTCAACAGAAAAGGATGATAATATGAGTGAAACTGCAGCTATCAAAGAAAAATGCCTTGCAAGTAATTTCTGTAATGGTCAACTTGTAGTAATTTTCTCTTTCCCCTTCACTCTTAAGTAAGGGGGTTGGCCTGAAGGTCATTTTAATATTTTGGATAAGTGCAGTTACAAACCAGAAATTCATGAACACAGGAAAAAGAGAGTCATTTAATACCACAAAAATCAACTTTTTACATTGCCTTTCTTATTTCCATTTCTAATGTAGACTATAGGGAATGTTTTTCTTTTGATGAATGGTGGTTTAAGAAATGAGTTGACAATAAACCCTTGAACTTCATGAGGCACTAAAAATTAGAGGATCAGAGAGTCTTAAGTTTTCTTGGGTATATTTCCATAATTTTTTCTGTGCTACTTTATTTAATCTTTCACTACTCTGGAGACTAGAACTGAATGACCTACCAGGTCTTTTCCATTTTTTCCTTCTTATAATTCTCTTTTTCTGTTTAGGATGTGGGTGATCTTTCTAATCTCTGGTGTGCCCTTGGCTATACGTGGATAAATTGGGGTGATTCTTAGTTTTACCAGCTACACAGAATGGAGTATTAAAAAGCATTTGTGGGCCAAAGAGTGTAACTGACAAAGTTGAAACCATTTGTACATTTTTATTACTGTGATCTTTCTAAAATATTTTATTCCCATTATATACTATAGTAGCAAAGCAAATTTTAAATTCTAATTTCTTATTTTTCTTTGGTTGGACATATCTTTGTTTCTTTAATGTTCTTTATTACTTGGAATACATGTTATTTCTCTTATCACTGCTTTGAGTATTTCAAATCACAAATACACACCACACACACACTCACATACACACAGAGTCATGCACTGTATAACATTTCTATCAATGGCAGACTGCATATACAATGGAGGTCCCTAAAGATCATAACACCATATTTTTACTGTATCATTTCTATGTTTAGATATGTTGAGATACACAAATACTTATCATTGTGTTATAATTGCCTACAGTATTCAGTACAGTAATATCCTATACAGGTTTGTAACCTAGGAGCAATAGGGTATATCATAGCTTAGGTGTGGAGTAGGCTATATCATTTAGGTGCGTATAAGTATGCTCTCTGATGTTTGCACAACAATGAAATCACCTAACAATGCATTTCTCAGAAAATGTTTCCATCATTAAGCTGCATATGACTGTATGTACACACACACCTATCCTGTTTCTTTCTCAGAACTTAAATTTGCACTTATTTAATAATCAGTGCCATTCCACACATAGTTATTTACCATGTACTACTCTCTGCCATCAGGCCCTGTGCTGTGCTCTAGGGAATACAGTCGTAAATCAGACACACACTCTGGTGTCAGGGAGCTCACAGTCTGGTAAAGGAGCTATATGCATCTGTCAGCTGTCATACTTCAGAGTGGTAATCCTAGGAAGGGTTAAACAGAGAGAGTAAGGGAGGCTCCTAAGGGGATCATTGAACCCGGTCTCAGGGAAAAGACTGGGAAGTCTTTCCAGAGCAGGGATTCTCAAAGCATGGTCCTGACATCACAGCATCACCACATGGGAACTTGTTAATAATACAAATTCTTAGGCTCCATCCCGGACCTACTGAATCAAAAACACTTGGGATGAGTCTTCCATCTGTTTGGTAACAAGGCTCTAGGTGATTCTGCTACATGCTTAAGTTCGAGAACCATAGTCCCAGAGGAAGTAACAACTTTTTAAGAAAAAATGCTCTATTTACCATCATACTCATTTACATAATCGATACCTCTTGATAATTAAGTCATCTGTTAAGATTGCTCATTTATTTGTCTTTTAACTGTAAAAAAAGAAAGCAAAAGAAAAAAAAGGAACACCTTTTTTTTTTTCTTTTTTTAACAAATGTTGCTTACTTATGCTTTGTCTATCCACCACAAATTTAAATGGCTTAAAGGTAAAATTCAGGCAAATATCTAATTAATTTAGAGTTATACAATACAAAGCAACACCATTAAAAACAACAGTTTCTTTGGAAAACTAAGTAGACTGAATTGACCAAATTAATCAACCCTGTTTAGTGTTCCTAGAGATCTAGTTTGCTTTATGAATGTGAGAATAGCTGGGTCCAAGTACCCAATATTTTGGAACACTCTTCTGAAATATTTCTGGCAGATGATGGGGCAATAAAGTTTTCATTCTTATTCCTGTGGAATAAGAGTAGAATTCACTCTTATCTTACCCCATACTCTCTTCTTCCTGAGAGTGAAGGCAAACGGAAAAAAAGGAAGCATACCTAAATGATTAGAGCTGAACTAATTAAATGATCTTTTAAATTATAGTTCTGCATTATAACTAGTGCTTGATAGTCTTTATTTTTTCATAAGATTATATACACATATTTTTATATATAAAAACCACATATACAGAATTGCTGGTGAATTGTTTATAAGAAATTCTTTGAAAATCAAATGGGTATCTTAAAAAACAAAACCACACAGACGTGGTAGCTCACACCTGTGACTATCACTTTGGGAGACCGATGAGGGAGGATTGCTTGAGGTCAGGAGTTTGAGACCAGTCTAGGCAATATAGACCCTGTCTCTACAAAAAAGAAAAAAGAAAAAAAGAAAATTAGCAAGGTGTGGTGGCACACACCTATAGTCCTGGCTACTCAGGAGGCTGAGCAGGGAGATTGCTTGAGCCCAGGACTTCTAGGCTGCAGTGAGCTATGATCACACCACTGCACTCCAGCCTGGGTGACAGAATGAGACCCTGTCTCAAAAAAAAAAAAAAAAACCAAAAACTAAAAAAGACCAAAATTCAAAAGGTGTTAATTGTACAGTAATAAGTTTTTTCACAATTTTCAAAAACATTATGTTATTTTATATATCATTTAATAATGTTATTAATCTAATCTACTATTATAACAATTTAGGCATGCCATTTTATAAATCTTTCCCTGAAATATAATTACTTCACTGGTAGATCACTAACTCCTGTACTTTAGAGCCGTGGTCCCCAAACCCTGGGCCAAAGATGGGTCCCCCTCCATGTGGCCTGTTAGAAACCCAGCTGCATGGCAGGAGATGAGCATCAGGCAAGCCAGCGAAGCTTCATCTGTATTTATAGCCACGCCCCATTGTTCACATCACCACCTGAGCTCCGCCACCCCCGCAATCCCTGGAAAAATTGTCTTCCATGAAACTGGTCCCTGGTGCCAAAAAGGTTGGGGACCACTGCTTTAGAGCTTTCAAAAATCTCTCATC
>RJWJ010006883.1:0-60176 GCA_004363605.1 Indri indri | reverse complement strand
GCCAAGCTCTTTTAGAATTTATCTAGCAAGTTTTCCAGGTTTCATGAAAAAACCCATAATCATAATAATAATGATAATAAACAAAAACCAGAAGCAGCCAGCTTTATGACTAAATTACATTAATTTATATTATCTTTTACATTATACATATGAGAATAACGTCAGAAGGCTGGTTTTCTACACAAAGAAAACAATTTTAACTTTCAAAGATGTGTCTTCTTTTCATGGTGCTGGAAACCTCGTAGAGTATTTCATCTAAAACACCTTCTATTCTCTAAAATGTAACATGGGCCAAACAGCTGAGAACATGAAGACGACAAGGACTACAGCCACAGTATTTATGCTACATACTTTCTACAAATAGCTCCGAGCTGAATGCATCTGGACAAGATAAATATCTATTTTAGGGAAGGCTGTCTGGAGATTGGAGCTGAGGGAAAACTGAATTAGGACATGCAAGCCCTGGACCATGTCTGCTGTTCACTTTGACATGCTCTTGTTTTCACAGGCATCCTTGCCCTTAGAAGATACAGCTTTAGACACAGGACATATATCCTCATAAGATTCCTCGTGTTAACAGAGTAGATAGATAGTTGAATTTAGAGTAGATAGTTGAATAAAGAACTGGACTTAAAACTTATAAATGCATAAATTAATTTAAAACAAAGTTACTTATACAACATGCTGTGCAATTGTTAACTAAGCACCTAGTCGCAGCTGCCAAGGAAGATATTAGGTTGTCTCTAGATTAAGTATATGTTTTTGGTAGGAAAAAAAATGGAGATGGGTAAATACAACTTGTAGCATTCCATGGTTTCTATACAGGAATTAATTTTATTATATTTTCATTGTTTATCATATTGAGGGCCCCCAAAACTGCCTTTCTGCTGCTGAAAACATTACTAATATTTTCCACAGTGAAGAGCTTCCAGTAAACATCATATTCTCATTAACCAAACATCTATTTCTCAAATACCCTCATAGCTACTGAACATTTTTCAGAATTCAGTGACTATTCTAGAATAGTACTTTGCAAGCTTTCTAAAGCCTTGCAATCTTTTCTTGACTTATGCAGACAGAAACCTGTGTTTGCTCTGGCTAAGGTGGCATAGCTGGGAAGGGCAGGTGGGGAAGGAAATAAATCCTCCTTACATCTCTTTCTCTGTCTCTTCCCTAGTCCATTTGCAGGGTCTCTGTCCATTCTACTCTGCATTAACCTCCAGCTCCTGTAGCCTGTGAATTTTTAAAGATTTTATCCATTCATCCATCCATCCTTCACTTCTATTATTGTACTTATTAATACATATGCTAAATATAGGCATATGGTTGCATTGCTATAAATCTACTTCACTTATACATTCATATTTATATACTTGCCTGTGGCCAACATTAAATTATCTATGTGGATGATCCCTAGCCAATATTTTATATTTGGCCATTTTTCTGGGCTTATGCCTATGTCACCACCACCCAGTCAGTGTGTGTGAAGAAATAGAAAACAACTGTATAATAAACTTAAGCAAAGCATGATTCTGAGTTGTGAAAACACACACAATGCTGCCTTGTGCCAAATTCAAATGATAGTTATTTTTCCACTGCTTACTGACATCTGTGCTGTGAAGTTCATGATCATATCCACAGATAGTGGACAATAACTGGGATTGTGACCAATTCTGCAACACAGAGGTTTGGTTACCTTGCTCGAGTGAGATCCAGAGGCTTGGTAGCAGCTTGCCTGATCTGACAGCCGTTAAAATAGAGCGAGTCTCCATGGGCGTAGGGTGCCAGCTGCCCACAGCCGCTGCCTATTACTCCACCTTGAATGGTCTCCCAGTTTGCCTCAGTGACTCTTGCTGACTCAAAATTATCTTTAATATAACTAGGAAGATCATGACTGAAAACAGAGCAATCATCGCCTAGAGGGAAAGAAATAATCACAGAAATTTAACTGGAACAAGCAGAATCATCAAAGGTTAAGAACAGTATCTAGTTCAGATTTTAGCCATTGTTATTACTGTAAGAATGGCAAAATACCAAGCAGAGACAGACTCCCAGAAATAAATCTTTCTCTTTTGTTTTGGCAATCATTGGCCAACATTGTTGAAAAAAGTCCCATTATCCTTGAGTCAGTGTTTACTAAAATACGTACGTGCTCATGTGCTTATTGCTTGTGTAACTCTGTTGCTTAAATACCACAGCATCTGGCCGGGACTTGAATGTGTACTGATGATGGGTCTCAGGGAGGAGCCCTCACCCTGGCATGGGAGGCCACCCTAACTTCTGATTTCCTAGCATGATTTGTAGTAGAAAATAAATCATTTTCTTGTTCTCCTTCCAGCTCTACACTTGGTGATTGTTGAGAGCAGAGTCTATATCTTAATTCATTGTTGGATTCCAGCACCTAACACGATACTTAGCATATATAAGATGTTCAGCTGTGAAGCTGGGATAAATAAATGAATAGATTAGAAGTGTCTCTCAGAGACCACTGAGCTGCAATACTGGCATTTAGAGAAGACACTATATTAGTAAACATGTATGTGCTTGCATGTTCCCTTGATTTAAGCAGTACAGCTTTTCTAGATGTCCATAATAGTTTAATTTTTTTTTTTTTTGAGACAGTCTCGCTTTGTTGCCCAGGCTATAGTGAGTGCCGTGGCGTCAGCCTAGCTCACAGCAACCTCAAACTCCTGGGCTCAAGCCATCCTCCTCCCTCAGCCTCCCAAGTAGCTGGGACTACAGGCATGCGCCACCATGCCCGGCTAATTTTTTTATATCTATATATTTTTAGTTGTCCAGCTAATTTCTTTCTATTTTTTTTTAGTAGAGACGGGGTCTTGCTCTTGCTCAGGCTGGTCTTGAACTCCTGAGCTCAAATGATCCGCTTGCCTCCCAGAGTGCTAGGATTACAGGCGTGAGCCACCGCGCCCGGCTGTCCATAATAGTTTAAAATCAAAAGGCCAGAGTTCTGTTGGATCAGGGGAGAGAGAAAATTCCAGATGTCTAGGACTCTTTGTGAGACATTTGATTTCATTTGCCTAAAGTTAAAATTCTCAAGTTAACATGCAGACAGACCCAGCCAGTCTCAGTGGCGATGATACCAGGGAAGAAAAGAGATGGCTAAGTAATTTCTAACAACAGAGATGTGCAGCAGTCTGCGTTAATCATATCCATTTCATTTGGAGGCAAGGAAATAGCATCAACTAAGAAATCTGAATAGATCCTACTTCGGAATTCAAATATATGAATTGTATACTTGGGGGAAGTTGCATAATTCTGTTCCTGTTTTGGATAAAACTCTCAGCTATGAATGAGCCAAGCAAGGCTGCTTGGAAAGAACAAGTACTTGAGTACTGGTCTTTCTGACATTTACTAGCTGTGTGACCTTAGGAAAGTCACTTAACCTCCCTGAGTCTCAGTTTCTTTACCTATAAAGTGGGAATGATTATATTAACCATAGATAAGTTATGGGGATATCATAAATACTAAAAGACTCTAAGGAATGAATTGGTGTGTACTGTGTAAGTAGCAAAGCATAAGGCAATGTAAGGATTCATTAAAAAAAGATTTACTAGCATTGCTGTATGCCAAGTATTAGGCTAGGAGGATATAAAGGTAATTATGTAAAGTGAACGTTATAATGAGAGAGGCTGAAACCTGCTGGAAACTTTGGATGAAAGAAAAGCAGGCCTGCAGAGGCCGACAGAGCAATTTTCTACCGTGTGAGGGGTTGAGTACATGCTCTGTCCCAAATATGTACTGAAACTCAAGCAGAAAGAATGTATTTTTTTGAGTCATGAAGGTTGTCTGGTGTAACGGAACCACCTGGGAAACAGAACATCTTGAGTCGTCTCAAGATATTCTATGTCTTGGGAGGACGATGACAGTTACTGTTGGAAGAGGTGGAGGAAGGATGGATACTGGCAGAGTATCCAGGCATGGGCAGCTAGGTCAGGAAGGAGAGCGCCCAGAAGCAGAAATAAGTGTCGGGGGTGTGGGTTGGGGCAGAGAGTTATATGGAAGACGGGGAATGTGAAGTACTATGAGTGGACTTATATTTACCTATAAATATAAACTTATATTTATAGAATATCCTGAATATATTTAAATCTGTGTTTTGTTTTCCTTTTAGAGACAGGGCCCACTCTGTTGCCCAGGGTGGAGTGCAGTGGCACAATCACAGCTCACTGTAATGTTGAACTGGGCTCAGGCGCTCCTCCTGCCTCACCCTCCCAAGTAGCTAGGACTATAGGTGCACACTACTACACCCGGTTATTTTTTAAATTTTGTGTAGAGATGGGGACTTGCTATGTTGCCTAGGCTGGTCTCAAACTTCTGGCAAGCCTCAAGTGATCCTCAGCCTCCCAAAGTGCTGAGATTAAAGGTGTGAGCCACTGCACCTGGCCTAAATACGTATTTTGAAAAATGCTTTCAGCAACATAGCATTAAACTGTGCTTTGTAATTTGTTCCAAAGATAAATAAGAAGTGATCAAGAAGTGTATTTATCTCATATGCCTCAGGGTGGAGTTTCTATCCATCTCTGAGTGGACTTTTGTACACATGTTAAGATGAGGAGAACTTCATGGTCTCCTGTATCAACAACAACAGCTGGGATTCAGACCTTGGAAACTCTCATCGCAGATGCAGATGGCGCCGGTGGTGCAGTATCCGTGCCCACTGCAGAGCTTGGGGCAAGCCTCTCCGATGTATACGTGGTCAATCGCCCAGCTCTGCTTCTCAGTTTCTTCTCCCTTCTGGATCCAGCGGAACTGTGTTGCACTGAAAGCCCCACGGAGAGCAGAAGACGTTCAGTAGGTTATTATTTCCTGCCTGCATCCTCTGGGAATGGGGACTATTTCTGAGAAAAGGGCCTCCCAAACTTCTTCCTGAAGCACCCTGCTGGCAGAGGTTAGTGAACTTGTATCCTTCAGACTCTGGGAGTATAACCCAAAATGCCAGTTTGGAAGCTTATATCTTCCCTGAAAATTTTACGAATTTCCTATTCTATTCCATAATAAATATATGTCCATTTTTCCTATGGAGGTGTATCATTTTCCAAATCTTGGAGTAAACTGTATGCTGCCCTGGAAAGATTGCTCTCCATTGTGTTTATCCGGCAGCTTGGTGTAACCTGACAGCCCTGCTTACTCCAGAGAGTATTTGTATCTGGGTGAGAAGCGCAGCTGTTGGGAGAGCAGAACACTGAGATAGAGCTGGTGCCAGCTCCAGTCTTTGGGTTTGTCTTTCAGGGCCTGTGATTGAGTTTGGCATATGCCATGGTATTTAGTCAAAAGAAAATCTGAGATCTATGAGTTACTTACAAATAAATTCCTATTTCTTCTTGGGACATGCAATTGCCATTTGGGGACATGGGTTGGTGAGAGGAGGGAGAGACGAAGGGAAGGGCACTTGGGCTGCATAAAGCTCTGGCTTACTTATCAGTGGTTTTCAGCTCACTGCACGAACTCTGGAGATAACTGCCAGATAATCCGATAATTTGACCATAACGTGCAGCCTACCTGGAGGAGACATGGTCAGGCAGCTGGATGGTGATCCTCTTCCAGCTTGAGCTGTTGACAGCATTGTAGATGGTGGCTTCATGGAACTGGAAGGGGGAACAGCCAATGCTGTTGGAGGAGGAAGGCAGGCACTGAGTCTGCACAAGCTGCCAGGAGTCAGACCTGCAGAAACCAAAAGGCTGTGCTGGACAAATCATACACGGAATGTAGAGTCTTTCTAATGTCAAGGTAATGCCTTAGGGTTGAGTTAAATTAAGATATTTTTATGTGAATTTCCTGTTTCCTATACATATTTATAATTACAGATTATAAAAACAAAAATTAAAAATTTCTCATAAGACATATTTTGACTAAGCACACTGATATATTCACAGATAACAGAATAAAATAGTAGCATGCATGGCAGTGAATTCTAGTGGCTTCCTCCTACTGAAATTGTTACTAGAAATATACCTGGAGTTGATTAACAAAATTGTCTGCCTACCCAAACTTAATATAATTAGTTTTTAAAAGTGGTGGTGGGAGACAGGGCTATCAAAACCTTAATAAGGTAACTGTACTTTGTCAGACTTCTAGCTAATAATGCTAATATGCTTTAGGAGATATGACTCTAGCTCAAGCATATTCAGACCATTCATTGATTACAGTTTTTGTTAGGGTTGGTTGAAAATAAGCAACATGAATAAAGAGAGTTCTACTTTGAGGACACATGCGGTGCCTTACTTATTTTAAAATATAAAGTTTCTTGGCTGCAGCCTTGTATGAAAATTGAATTTTCTTGAAGGAAAAATTTGAAAATATGACATATGTATAAATTTTTTACAAATGAAATTTATATAAAAGTACACACAAACTTCCACTTCTAATATACAAGGTTACCCCTTGTATATTAACTTTTCGGTTTGTGTATTCAAGTTTGGAGAAAATGTAAAAAATTATTTCACAAACCTTGCATCTTTAGTGTATTCCAGCATGACAGAATGAAGGTCACCACAAGAAGTGGCTTCACAACCGACCACAATCTAAAAAAAACATAAACAATCAATACATAGGTAAGATAAAATGACATCTAATATCATTAGTTAGAAATCCTATCTCTTTCTGTTACGACTCTGATAGGTAATCAAGAAACATTCGGAGAAGTTTTTACAGAGCAGCCTGCTGGGACACTAAGAATGCATTCATTTGAGTCCTGTTAAAGACATACAATTTTGCACGGAGGTAAGAATTAAGGTTTTAAAAGGTACAGTTTCTGTTTACTCAATTAGTATAATGTATTAATCACAAATTTGGGTAAAATAAATTGGCCAAAGGGAAAAAAAAAAGGTAACATTAGGAGAATCTATGGAAAGAAACTAAAAGTATCGATGGTTCAAAACACTTTCATTGACATCCTAATTTTCTTAATGCTATTGTTAAATTTTTATTTGGATTTAAAAATAGCCATTTTTCATTAATATTCATTCTTAGGGTTTTCTCTATTTCCATGGTAATAAAATCTTTCCATATTATATGCAATTTATATTTGAATCATTCATAAGCATAAATGTTATACAAATTTGGTGATTCAAATTTAAGTCCTAATCATCTATTTCGTCAACAAGTCCTATTTCAGTGCTGATAATAGGGAAGGTTAGTGCTAAAATTTCAGGCCATACATCCATGAATAAAACAACTCTAAATTCAGAGAAAGAATAAGAAGTGTATTCCAGTAATGGTAATGGGAATTGATAAAATGCTGTGGTGCTTCATGGGAAGGAGAGATTGTACTTGATGAGGTGGATTAGAAAATCATTCATCAAATAGGGCGTATGCAGGCTGCCCTTGAAGAATGGGAAGAGGCTGAGAGGTAGAGATAGGAGAGAGATATTTAGGTGGAAGAAAGAGTGTACATGAAGACAGAGGTAGGAAAGCACACGGTGGCATGTCTAGAGCACAGCATTTAGCATGTTTTGGTCCAAGCGTAGAATATATGAAATATTGGGAGATAAAGTTAGAAAGATTGGCTGAGTTTGGTGGACCATGAGTTGTAATCTGAGGTGTTTGTCCTTAATTTGGTAAGCAATGGAGAGCCATGAAAGGTTTGAGAGCAGTGGAAGTATTTGCTCAGAGCTGTGCTTTGTAAAGATCAATCTGACTGTGATGTCAAATTTTGGACAGAGAGAAATGGGGAGAGACTGGGGTGAAAAGAGTACTTAGTCAGCTATTGATTTAATTAGGGCCAGAATAGATGTGGCAATAACTGCAAACAGAAGATTCGATGGATACCAGGAACACTGGAAATTAGAATTAAAAGGGTGAGGTAACGTATTAGATGTAAAAAGTGAAAAATCAAAGACTAATTCAACATTTCAATCTAGTTACTTGGGGAAAGGCGGTGCCAGCCACAGAAATAGGAAAATCAGAAAGAGGCACTGGTTTGGGGAGGGACGATGTTAAGTTCACTGTTAGACATACTGAGTTGAGGTGCCAATGAGCAAAGGTGTAGAAATGTGCAGAGGCTATTAACAATGCTGAATTAATTGTTAATGAGCCAGTCAAGATTGGATTGCAGATTTGAGATTTGCTTTTCAAGATATGACTCTTGAAGCCAGAGAACTGGATAAAATTCTGACAGTGAGAATGTCTATGGAAGGAGGAGAAAGTTGATGTGTACTGAGAAATGCCGACACATAGAGGGTTGAGAGAAGAAAAAGAGATAGAAGTAGATATCAAAGAGGCAAGAGGAGAACCCAGAAGCCAAGGGGAAGAAGAATTTCACAGGCTGGAGAGGACAGGGACAACAGCATCGAACAGTCCAGAGAGGAACAGAGTGATGAGGAGTGGGCGCGAGCTGCTGGGTATAGTGTGTGGCGAGTCTATGGTGGCTTCCAAAAGCCCACTTTTAGTGATATTTTAATTGCTAAATTTCTGACAACAAACTTTTTTCTAAACAAATTGACTTGGTTAGAGAAGAAAAATTTCAGTTGTTTCAGATCTCAGCTGACAAAAGCAGCCAAAGAGAAGGCCCCAATCAACTTAGTCAAGTAGGATGCCTTTGATATGGGCCACAGTGTGAGCCTGGTAGAGGGAAAGAAAACCTTCACTCTTAAAGGACAAGGCATGGGAGTAGGGGTGGAATAACACCACACATGACCTTGTACGTCCTTCATGTCACTAAGTTAAGAATAGTCCCGAGGGCGTGGTAGCATTTGGGTGGGGGGGAGCTTGCCTCACCCTCCAGTTTCTGAAGCAGAGTTTAACACAGAGTCGAGGCAAAAAGCAAATTCATTTTTATTTCTGCTAATAAGGATTCTTACTATTAACCATCATTGTAGAACTTTTTAAAAAACAAGGGCATTAGAATAACTAATGTCTTTAAAATGACCTAGTAATAAACTGCATTTCTGTATGTAATGCCTTTTTTAAAAAGTGTATTTTGCAATAGAAAGACATCAATTGACATCGTTTTATGAATGTCTGACTCTGAGTGTCCGACTATTAATCACCTGTTATGCCTTCCCTTCCATCCTTCTATGTGAGAGTCCCCTATAATTCTTTGAAGGTTTGGGAAATCCCAACTGGGCTAATGTACAGGTTTGTGAAGTTGAAGACAAAGGAAAATGGAAAGATACACTTAAAAAGAACAGGTGAAGAAGCAAATGGCTTGCTGCATGTAATAGGCATAGAGTAAGAGACAGAGATGTGGGGGAACAAGAGAGAGAATTGTACAATATAAAAAGGAGATAGAGTTACAGAGAGCTAGAAGTAGGCAGAGACTCCTATTTGAGCTTTTTATTTACAGGGTGTGGGAAAGTGAAATCAAGACTACCATATGAGATATATATGAGATATAGCAGTTACATTTCTTGCTATGTCCTAACATATTCAGAGATTTTATCTATGCTCAAATATCATACTTGAATAAAGGCCTTTGCAAAAGATTACCTGTTTTATTCATAAGATAAAGTCTCTTTCAATGAATGAAATCAATCATTTCCTTAGAGTTGTCTGAATAAACGTTCTCCCCCACCCTCCAAATATAATGTCAAAACATTCTGTTTTGAAGAGCCACTTCCCCTTACTTTAAACTGCATCATGTATCCTGGCTGTATGATGAGTTCTCGGGAGGAGAGAGCATTGTGAGTCTTGTCCTTCTTTTTATTTGGCCAGTAGAGGTGGAAGGATGGATTGCCACAGAATCCGGCAGTCCTTACTGCATTAGGGTAAAAACTCCAGTTTTCTTCATGGGAAGTGCCTTCTGTTAAGATAAATTGGAAGCAATATGGCATGTTATTCTCTTGAACTGATTGGTTTATTGTTGAATTACTTAAATGTTTATTCTCTAGCTTTTTGCTTACACTTTAGGATTGATTTTTATTTTATTTAACTGGTACAATGTATGCATCCAAACTGAGAAATCAAATTTAGAAAAGATTATTAAATGCTAGTATAATGATCACCCCACTTTTAAAATGTAATTGCTAGTCTGGGTAACTTAACATTACCAAGTGTACCATTTTGGCACACTTTATAAACTTGTGCATTATGCATCTCTGTGACACAGAAATTACTAAGGAGACCAAAATTATTTTGGGGTATTGAAATTTCAAATTATGCTTAAAGCTAGACATTTTGTCTTTAACAGGATTTATTATATTCTCAGTTGACATTTTAATTGGGTTAGGGTTAATTCTCATTTGACTTTGAAGATTTATAAGCCACTGGACAAAATAATAGCTAACGTGTTGAACAGGAGTATGTGCTGACATTAGAAAGACAAATGCTTTTCATGTGCTAACTCATCTGAAGACATAAGCAGACAAAAGCCTCACAGCAAAGAAAACTATTCAATATCTTGTTTCTTACCATCATCAAAAGTGTCCACCAATTGACTGGGATTGATTTCTGCTCCGCCAATCAAAATGTTGTCTAGTGCCCACTGAGCACGCTCCACCCCAGAGACGACAATTCCATTGCTGATCACAAAAGGCTGCCACCAGCGAAGTCGAGTTGTGTTGGTGAGAGCCTCCTCAGGAAGAAGTATGTAGTCATGTCTGACAGAAATGTATTTCTGGTAATCCATCTCATGGAGCAAAGTCCAAGTAATTCCTAAAATAACAAATATACCAACACAGTAATATATCTGAGACCACCCCCATCAATAAACCACCAGTATACTGGAGATACTATAAGCTTCCCAAAGAAATTTACAACCAGGAAATGAGAATTGCTTTTGCTGACTTGACTTTAGGTATTCACCACTTATAAACAAGTTTCACTTTGAGGCTGATGCTATTTAGAAATACTTGGCCAAAATAAAAACAAGTAAAAATGATATATTTTTTGCTTTTAAAATTTAGTTCTAGATTTTATATGCATAAATAATGAGATACATCCATGTTTGGCATGTTTCCAGACAATAACTTCCAGTATTTAAAAAATATAGCTATTATAATTTTATGCAGTTTGTAATTAGACTAGTGTGAGGGTTATCTCTTATTGCTTGCTAATACTGCAGGTGGGATATTTAAATTACTTAAGAAAAACATCTTTCAAATACCTTAAAATACTTTAGGATCATCTATCATCTAGTTATTAAGAATGATATCTATCTGCTAACGCAGATTTTTTAAAGACATCATGGCATTACTCATCTGGTTTTAGCTAGTCCAAAATAATAAAACAGAATTTTATTAAAGTATTCCATTACAGATTCATGAATTCAGATTATTTTCTTTCACAATTAATGAAGTTTTTTGCAGATTTTCTACAGCATTTATTAAATGCTTGCCCACACATAAGCTTTTAAAAATACTTCAAAATGTTTTCAAAATGATCTTTTAGTTGGAAAATCATACAAACTTTATTTCTTATTTGTATCATTCATAATCAAGCTTCAGTTAAACACAGAGGCTCTTTTTTTTGCTTTTTTTAAGAGACAGAGTCTCACTCTGTTGCCCAGGCAGGAGTATAGTGGTGAAATCATATAGCTCATTGTAACGTACAACTCCTGGGCTCAAGTAGTCCCCTGGCCACAGCCTCCCAAAGTGTTGGGATTACAGGCGTGAGCCACCGTGCCCAGCCAATTATTTTCTTTATTCATAAAGCCTGGAGTTTATTTTTTAATGTGATTTCTTTCTTGTTCCCTTTTTGGGGTAGATTTTGCATAATGTGGAAGTCGTATGTATGGAACATGTAATGCAAACACCGTCTGTAGCTTTTTCTTTGTGACTTTTGTGAGTCACATTATGAAGTCAGCAATGCTTTGCAGGATTTTCTGAGAGTGTTGGATGGAATTTGGGAATCTGCTTCCCAAGCATGGCTTTCACTCCTGCAACATGCCTCCATCAGTAGAATAGTCCAACAGCACGCCTTCCTTCCGGCAGATGGGTCGATGGCAAGAGGTCATGTTGTTCTCACTACCGATGCGCCCCCAGTACTGCAGGAACCTGAACACAAGCACATATTATCCATTACGACAATTAATTAGAACAAATATTCTACTCCAGTCCTGGATAACAACTTCTTATACACATGTGTTCCTTGCTTGGGGACCAATTTGCCATGTTGCAATAAAAATAACAAAAAATTGACTTACTTTGCACCTCTGAGATCCAAATCTTGAGTAATAGCTTGTCTCACAGTGGATCCCCCAAAATAGAGTGCAGTGTCCTCAGCAAGAATTCCACAGTCGGTGCAAGTACTTCCACCTTCTAAGGACATCCATAAGTCAGGCTTGATTTCTTCACTGTCAAAGCGTTCCTTCAGGAAAGTCTGGGAAAAAGTTAAGTGGGATGTGGTTAAAAATAACAATTTCAGATAATAACTATGGCATATTTAAGGCAATATAGAGTTACATCTTGGACTTAAAAAAATAGAGCTGATTTCAAATGCTTTCCCAAAGATGTTTAAAAAACAACAGGATATCTCAACAATGTTCTTTTCCAATTATCGAAGATGATTTAAACTGCTAAAATAATGTTTAATAGTTGGAATTTAAAGTCTAGGGAAAAATCTTTAAAACAATTGTAAAGTCAACCATAGTAACACTTCTATTTGTAAAAAAGTTACTTAAGCATATACCCCTAAATATGTATGTTTATATAGTATATAAAAGTACTCTTGTAGTTTATTATATTATGAAACATTCAGAAAAAATGAAAAGTTAAAGGAATAAGATCAAATATAAACAGATGATCTAGCACTTTCCCCCCATCATTCCTCAATGGATTGTCCTGGAGTGTGTGCCCCCAACTTTGGAGACTGCTTTAGGCAGCCAGGACCCTTCAGCTTCTAACACAGAGTGAACCTATGGTTAGGCAGGGACATTTGAAACCAAAGATTTCTGTATAAAGACAAAAGAAAATAAACCTTAGAAGGAAGTTTTAAAGACTTTTCACATGTTCATCAGGGCCAAGTTGCAAGGCAATGAAGAGAAGTACTCAAAGTCTAAAATAAAGTATTTTCTGGGGTCTCCAGTTTATCCTTTTATTAATAACTAAGAATGATCAACAAACAGGAATAGTCTATTTCCCAAAGAGAGTGGATAAAGTACTGAAGGTTTATGGCTACATTTTATGTAAAATTAGCTTATCCTCTCATATAATAGACAAGATCTTGATTTTTTTTCTATTCATTCTGTCCATAGTATACTCATTTTGTTCATAATACAGTTTTGCATTGGGTAGAGATACAATGTTTTTTGTTTTTATAATCAATGAAAATCTCTCATGAAAACAATTTTTTATAGTTGCAATTACAATAATTGTCTATAGAAAAACTATTTTTTCAGTTCTTTAGGACTGTTTTCTAGTTGCTATCTTATGGCATAGTTAAAATGACTTAGATACTCTTTTTCTCAAACTTAGAGTATAATCAATTCTATGGTTAAAGACATGCAGTTACATGTAAGTCTGTCTTTACCTCACTAATGGTTAGCAAATGAATATAATTTCGTAAGTGAAGGTTTGTATATAAGAAAACAAGAGTCAGAAGAAATGCATGATTAACCATGTAAACTCTTATAAGACTTGAATCAGATTTTATAAACTTGTACAATTCTTATTCAACTGAGGAAACCAGTAAAATTTGAATGTTCATGAAAGAAACTCGATTTTTTTCAGTTTATTAAGTACCTCTGGCATATAAAGCTATATGTCTCATGTAATAACTTCGTTTTCTAACAATAGACCAACATCTTCAGATACAAGTGAGCACTGTTCCAATGTTATTTAAAATTTTTTCAGTTCCAAAGTTGTTAAAGTATTGGAGAAAACAAAAATGACAGAACAGGTTTTGTTTACACTGTTTGCCTCTCATATGTTGGATTTCAATCACTTGTGCTTTTTTTTTTTAGCTTAGTTATTTTTCTGTTATAAAGATGAATGAATAGAATGCGTATATTGCAACTGTATTTGGCAACTGTGTTTGCTTTGCATATTAAATGATGATGTAACAGCTAAAGCTTTCACAAATAACCTCTCTAATCTTAATACATGACCACATTTCAGCAGTCAACAAATCAGAACACAGAATTTTCTGAACAAATACTCAGGCACCGTTTAGGCCTTTTTGAAAATTTGGTCTTTTGTGATAATGTATCTGTATTATTTGCTTTATTTCATAACAGCAGCAGCATTAACAGTATCCTCCTTCAAATAGTGTTTTAATTGAAAGAGTGAAGTAAAAAAGGCTTAATATTGACTCTCAAGAATATTTTAATAAAAAAAGAAAACCAGAGTGTTTATAACCTTTAATCCATATAGCCTTGGATTATTTTATGAATTGGGTAAATTATATTAATATTCTTGTATCTAAGAAACCTAAGGCATATTTTTAAAATTTCTATTCAAAGGATTTATTTCCTGGGGGAGTTAAGAGCACTGTTAAAGATTATTAGTCTCACACATAAGTTGGTTCTTAAGTATGGCCTGCAACGTAATGCTTCTGTTTGGGGCTTTCACTTTACCTTCAGAGTGTGAGTCAAGTAGCAGTTTGGCCCGGAGTACCCTGGATCACAGATGCACTGCTCCTTTAAACAATCTCCATGGCCCCTGCAGTTGTCCAAGCATCCAGGGCCCAGGTAGAAATTATCGATTGCCCACTGCATATCCGAGTACTTCTGATAGAACCTAAACCTTACTGGACTGTTGACAATGCGAAAGAAAAAATGTTAACTTTATTCAGGTCCATTTTCCTGCATGTGTATTCAGTACTCAGAGAAAAAAACATTTAAGACACTCTTACAGGATGAACTGGGTTAATATTAAATAAAAAATGTTTTCTGACCACCATTGTCTTTATATTTCTATTCATAGAAATGGAACTTTAAAGCTTTATATTTAAATTTTAATTTACATTTTTATAATGTCTGAGCAGACTTACACAACAAAATGAAAATCAGTAGAATCTCTATTTTGAGATATAGAAATACTTTTAAATAAAAATCTATAACTCTCGTGAATCAAGTTTTGTAAGAACTGAAGTTCTGTGGTTGTGATGCAATTTAGATTCACTAATTGCATATCTGAAACTGTACAGAAGATGAGTAAAGCCTTTGACAGAGCCTTGCGGGAATACACACAGCTCTCAGGTGGCTGGGAAACAGCAACTTCCGAGTTCCCTGAAGACAACCAATATTCTCAGAGTAACTATGCTAATTAGAAAACAATTTTGAAAGGTTATATTAAAGGCCAATTTTCCTGAGATCTTAATTTCATCATTGTTCTTCTCTGTCTTCTGGGGGAAAAAAGCCTTATAATTAACCCTATATTAAAATATACCACACTATTTTGGTTTAAAGAGTTCAAAGTGTATGAAGGACCTTTCTGGAAGGTGATATAAATGTTTGTATCTTGTTATATGTGGCTGTTACATGGGTTACACAATAATAAACACTTACTGATCTAAGTGATTACGATACATGCATTTTACTGAATGTAAATTATACCTCAAAAAAAGAAAGTGAATGGGAGGGAGAAATGAGTCTATGACAGATGTTGTGATGGTTTTCCAGCATCCGTTTTACCCCGGATAATTCATGTGAAATAATCATTGTAATATAACTCCCCTAACTATTGAGTGGCTAACTTTTATCAACGGAATGCATGAAGCTGCTTGTTCTGGTTTTCTTGGAAAGAAAAGCAACCCTCTTTCTCTCCCATTGGACACAGGTAAGGAAGCATTCTCGTCCACTTCTCTGGCTGCCATCTTATGTTCAATAGTAGCAAATGCAGCCAGAGACAGCTGAGGATGGTCCAATGCTGAAGACAGTGCAGCAAAAAATAAGAAAGAACAGTATTGTTGAAGACATTGTTCAACCTGCAAATCAACCAATCTGAGAGTTACTTGTTTTTGGATTCTTTCATTATAGATATAATAAATTTTGAGCCAGTTTGAATTGGGTTTGCTAGTACTTGGAGCTGAAAGCATCCTGAGTTAGTTCTGTAGCATGTTTAGATTCATTCCAGAAAACTCTGAGTGCTCACATAGGAAATAATATACATGGGACACTGGAAAAGCCATGCGTAAGTACCTCATTCAAAGGCTCTGTTATGTTCTGGTCATATATCAAATCTGATTCACAAGTTCTTCATTTAGCCAGACTATATGATTAATACAGTAGACATGTACCTGTCATTTTCTTTAATGTATCTCTTTTCCTAATTTTACACTAGAAGAGAAATCTTTTGGAATTGCCTTACATTAGCATATGCATACGCTTTCCAGAGCATGGTTTGATCACCTCTGCTCACCACTGCTTCAGGCTAAACACTTTTCACTGCAGGTGCAAAACATAATTTTTTTTTTTCAGACAGAGTTTCGCTTTGTCACCTGGGCTAGAGTGCAGTGGCATCATCACAGCCATCTGCAACCTCAAGCTCCTGGGCTCAAGTGATCCTCCTGTCTCAGCCTCCCAAGTAGCTGGGACTACAGGCACGAGCCACCACATCTGAGTAATTTTTCTATTTTTAGTAGAGATGGGGTCTTGCTCTTGCTCAGGCTGTTCTTGAGCTCCTGACCTTAAGCCATCCTCCCTCCTTGGCCTCCCAAAGTGCTAGGATTACAGGTGTGAGCCACCGTGCCAGGCCCATAGTGAACCCTACAAGCCACACTTGTACAAATAGCACCAAGAGTTAGGATTTGCTCCTGGCTCTGTCATGGATTGATAAGGAATAATGTGGAAACTATATGGTAGTCTACAGTTTACAAGGTTGATGAAGTCACATACACCTTTTCATCTGGCTCCAAGGCCATCACTATTCCTCTGTCCCTAACCGAAGATACTGAGGTATGGAAAATGAAAGAGTCTGCCCAGGCCCACTTTGCCAAGTCTGAGGATTACTACTTGAGGTCTCCTGAAGTGAGCTCATCATGGAAGTCACCAATTAGAGAACCTTTAGAATTAGGGAGGAAGAGAGCATTTTACGTACAATTATACATAATTTCAGGCTTGACAATAGCGTCCCTAATCAACTTCTGCATGCTTGGAACTAGGCTTTATTTTAATTTTCCACTTACTTTCCCACTAAGCTTTCAGGAAGTGGGTAGGTGATCCTTTTCCATCCTCTAGTTGGAAAGAATACAGATGGCTGAGAAACACTTCCAGAGCATTTTGGGTCAGCAGGTAAGCACTGAGGGACCAGATAATTCCAGCTCACTCCAAAGTCAGTAGAATACTGCACATGAATTTGATTCTGGGCAATTTTTTCAGATACTTTACATCCAACAGAGATCTAATAAACAGAAAAGCAAGATCATCAAGGTATTAAAACCACATTACATGTTTTTGCTTTAAGGACTTGGCAGCAAGAAAGCTGCTGATCACTTGCTATACCCGGCACCACATTCGCCTTGTATTTCCAGATTCATTCTTTGTTCTGCTGATGGACAGGGGAAGTCAACATGGTTGCCCCAGGTGACAAACTGTAGAAAATGCCAAATAGATCATGCAGAGGGTTTGGATAGAAGCTGAAACCTGCACTTCTGCCATGCTGATTGCCTTGGAAGGCCCGGGCCCACTCTTACAAATTGTTGTGTTAATGGTCTGGCACTTCTATCTGGCAGAACACTTAACCAAGAAGAATTACTAACAGCTTTACCAATTATACTATTTTGTCCTACCATTTATGACTCTCAATAAATCACTTATAACTACAAGTAAGACACAATGAAGTGATAACAGAAGGTACTTTTAACAACGTACAGCCCCCTTCATCGATTGGAGATAGCGATAATTGCAGCATTTGTTGCTAATACAGGGGGATTTAGGTAGACAGAATAAATTGTCTGGCAGAAAATTTTGGCCAAAATATTGGCCAAAGTTGATGTTGGCATTATTGCTAATCATGCCTTTGTTTTCTGTAATTTTCTTTCTCCAGAAATATCCAAATGCTCTTGTAAAAAAAAAAAAATGACCATTATAGCTTTACTCTTCTCTTAAAGAAACAATTTGCCTAAGTCATATGATGATTTAACTCTAGGAGTTGGAATCCATATCCTACATTTTTATTATCAATATTTTGCTTTATCAGTTTTTTTTCTTTTTTTTTTTTTTTAGAGACAGGGTCTCACTCTACTGCCCAGGCTAGAGTATACTGGCACAATCATAGTTCACTGTAACCTCAGACTTCTCAAGCGATCATCCTGCCTAAGGTTCCTGAGTAGCTAGGACTATAGGTATGTACCACCATGCACTGCTAATTTTTAAATTTTGTGTAGAGACAGGGTCTTGCTATGTTGCCCAGGCTGGTCTTGAACTCCTAGCCTCAAGTGATCCTCCTACCTCAGTCTCTGAAAGTGCTGGGATTACAGGCATGAACCACTGTGCCTGGCCTCTAAGAGTGATTAATCCCAAGCAGAAACACATTTACTCCTATAAAAGTTTCACCTTATAATAGTTCAGAAATAAAACAATTGTAATCATTAAGCAATATGTAGTTGAGTTGTATATTACCTTAATATTAAATTTTATTTTTTGAAGTATATACTAAATTAAATATTAGATGATCTTTGTCTCTACAATGTTTTTGATTTGTTATATTGCTAATGGATAGTTATTTGCAAAATCAAGACTGTAACATTTTCACCTTGAATTGCATAATCCAGCCTTCAGTGGGAGTCAGGTCATGGGTCACCGCGTACACCTCTCGTCCATCGTGACTGCCACAGATCATAACACCGTCAGGAGAGTCACAGAATCTTTCTACTGTGCAATCGTCATGGAATAGCCAATGCTCATTCACTAAAAAAAAAAATCAAAAATCTTATGAATATTTATGACAAAAATACCTGAAGCAAAGTTTCATTTTAAGCAAGAGCTTAGAATTATTTTAAGTAGAAATATCTCTTAATATTTTATATACAATCCATAGACAAAACACTAATGTAAACATTGTTTTAGGAACATGAGTACCAAGAGAATTGAGATACACCTACTATCTGATATTAGTACACATGCAAGTGTAGATATTAGTGTATACTTAGAAAAAAAGAGTGTGTTGTACGTATTGCAAGTGAAAATCAAAGGGAAATGGATATTTAATTTTTTTGACAGTTAACTTTTTAGGCAACATCTAAAGAGGGAGAAAGAATTAGTAACATGATGGGGAAGAGAGAAAACTATTCAAATTCTGGTGGTATTATCTGGGTAATGAATTTTTTACAGCTTTCCCAAGGTATAATTGATATATAAAAATCACACACATTGTACAATGAACACTGTCTGGGTGATGGGCACACTTACAGCCGCGACGCAGCATTACAGAAACGATCCATGTAACCAAAAATATTTGTACCCCCTTAATGCTTTGAAATAAAAAAATTCTAAATAATATTTGACCTTGTATATTTTTAAGGTGAGGTATAATTAAGCTGCAATGAACTGTACAAATCTTTGTTTCAATTAAGTTTTGAAAAAATAAACATTTTCTGTCATCTGAGAAAAAAGTAACATTAAGGGACAAAGAAAATATACCATTAATAATATAACAATTAAATTTAGATCAAAGTTTCTGACAGTCAAAGCAACAGGAAAAACATAATGTTACTTGCATTATTTGATAGAAATATACCAGGCGTTTATTGATATGATTGTTCTTTCCAATAAAAACAAGCTTGTACTGGCAAAAATAAATAAAAAATAAAATATACATCTTGATGAGTTTGGACATATTTATAACATCCATGATACCATCACCACAACCAAGGTAGATCCATCACCTCCCAAAATTTCCTTGTGTTCTTTTGTGTATAGGGTTTTTTTTTTTTATGTTTGTTTTTTGGCAAGAATATCTACTATGAGAAATATCTTCTTAACATATTTTAAAGTGTACAATATAGTACCATTAACTGTAGGTACTACATTGTACAGTACATCTCTAGAACTTACTCATATTGCATAACAGAAACTTTATACCCATTGAAAAATGATTCCCAATTTTCCCTTTCTAGATCCTGGCAACTACCCTATTTAATTAGATAAACTAATGATTTTTGAGGTTAAGAAATGACTCAAGAAAAATTAAGACTTCCCATCATGCAATTTGTTATAAAGAATAGTTTTAAGTCCTGAAATGTGAAGCCATACTTAATTTGGCAAGAAGTAAAGTATCATAAAGAGATTATTCAAGAAAGTAGAATTATCTCTAATACTGTAATAAGTTTATCTCAGTAATGTCCTTAATATTTGATTATTTGGGTATGGATATTTAAGTATTCTGGATATACATTTCTTTTAATAAATTGTAACTCCTTTTCTAAACCAGATCAACAGTTACACTCCAGATCAACAGTTACACTTTGAGGAAGTATACTAAATTAGCAAAAAATTACTGAAGGAATAGATTTGGAAGAATCTGAAGAAAACTTAAGCAGCAAGACTAGGAATTGATTAGTGCAGAGAACATCCTGTGTGTTGAGCCTCTCTCTGTTACACACCCCCCCCACAATTCCTTTTCTCTTCTAGAAGAGGTGATTATACATCATGATTTTATCCCAGAAAGGTTAGAAATTAAACATATTCATAATAGTTGTTACTTCTAATTCACTGTATAAGTTGATTTTATATGTCCAACTTTTCTCCAAAAGATTACTGGTTAGTCCCAGCATGCATCTGGAGATGAACAGGTGCAACTGGAGGCTTGGGGCCACTGCATAAGCAGCAGAGTTGATGACCTTAGACAATCTAGGTAAGAGACCAAACAATTTAATTGTAATTTCAGCCTTCACTTTTGATTTTGTCTGAGCATAACATACGCCTGTAGAACAAGCAGCTTATCTCTGGGATTCAAATAGCTACTGCAATACTATTATCTGTGTTTTCACTCTGAGGGATTTGGAGCCACATTTAATCCTACATCACAGATATAGGACTCGAGTCAAAGTGCACAGAAATTTGAATTCCAATAAGAATACTCTGAGCCATTTTATTCTGGGGTCCATATTTCATTTTATGCTAGAACGCTGCAATCCTGATGAAAGAGGGCTTACGTTAATCAACTGACTCGTCAGTTTCTTCTGCAATATCAGAAACTATTTCTGTAAGTGTTACAGTTTTTAGTCACACCATTTTTGCAAGACAGGAGCCAGAAAATTTGTTCCTTCAACTGTGTATCACCAATTAAGCCTGAAGTAAAAATCAGTATTTTAGGTACTTGAAAAACTAGTCTGTGTTTGCTTTTATTCATACAGAAGCAGTGTTTAAATCATTCTTTTATTGTAAACTCACTTATGTAGTGAGACTAGGAATTGATTAGTGCAGAGAACATCCTGTGTGTTGAGGCTCTCTCTGTTTCTCTGTCACACATCCCCCTCCAACTCCTTTTCTCTTCTCGAAGAGGTGATTTTACATCATGATTTTATCCCAGAAAGGTTAGAAATTAAACATTCATAATAGTTGTTGCTTCTAATTCACTATATAATTTGATTTTATATATCCAACTTTTCTCTAATGTAAACCATTACATAGGGAAAAATAAATGAGTAATTTAGCAAAGTTCTGAATCAGGTCTATATAAGCAAATTTTCTTAGGAGAATGAGAATACTTTGTAGCAGTGAGGGACATTTTAAGCTTTTTCTACTTACAAGGTATTTTTTTTTAAACAAGGGTGTTTTTCAATAAACATTTGCACTTACAGTACAGTGCCACATGATATACCAATAAGCTAATTAATGAAATTAATTAACCTAAATATTCAGTAATATGAAAATATAAATTTTTATAGAATATTATATAGCCATTAAAATTTTATTTTCAAAGATACTTAACGACATGGGGGAATGATAAGAATTTAATTCTAAATGAAAAAAAGGCTACAAAAATATATAATTTAAGGTTGTAATTTTGTTAAAAATGTTTATGTAAATGCATACAAAAAAAGGACTCTAAAAATATATGCCAAAATACTGACAATGGTTACCCCCTGAGTGATTTTTATTTTCATCCTCATGATTTTCTGTATTTTCTCAATTTCACATTTTGAACAGCTATTACTTTCATAAGAAAAGCATTTTAAATTATTAAAATTCCTCAAATTTCAATTTTTTCCCCTAGCATATGCCATTCCACTAGAAGGTTCTTATGTCTTATTACTGTTAAATTATCCAGATTGTCATTTCTGTGCAAGATGCTACAGCTGAGTTGGGTGTGACACATGATGCCACTGTCTGAATCTATAGTCGTATAATGTTATATCTATTTGTACTGTTTGGATACCATATTGGTATGACATCCATAGTTAAATATCACTGTTTTATGTGAAGATACCATGTTTTATGTAGTATAACCAAATATATGGCATAGCAAAGATACATACTTAGTAAAAAACACCACTTTAAAAAAAAGGTGACCAGAATAGTGTCATAAAATGAAAAGACATTAACAACGAGAACAGTATAGAGAGGGTCCTTCTCAGTTCACCAGCATCAATGAGTAGATATTAAAAGGAATGCCCAGGAAATGTTGGCTTTCTACCCAAAGTAGAAAACAAGATACACAGAAATGAAAGTTTTCTAAGAAAAGTATCCTGTGAATAAAATTGTAGAATGCTATCTATTAAAACACTAGCTGGCTTGAATGAAAAACAAGGTTTAGTTATAGGTCAACCAGGAAGGTTGGGAGAAACCAAAGGCTGATCCCCTTTTCATCGTGTCTACACTATTTGAGCACCTGAAAAGGGTCCACGACTCACTCTTTTGAAAAGACTACAGTCCAAACGAGTGCACGTCCACGGGATTTTTATTTAGCACGAGCGCACAACTTACCTGAGGTTTTGTCTTCCATTAGCATGTCGAAAGCGATCCTCCCGACTGGGCCGGCGTCTGCGGGGGAGCGCTCGTGCTGGGGCACCGGGGCGCTGCTGAACGTGTCCAGCATGACGGTCCTCTGGTCGGCAGAGCCCGAGATGAGGACGTTGTCGATGGCCCAGTCGTTCTGATCCAGGCCATCGTGTCTTGGCTGCCACCAGCGGAAGCGAGTAGCAATCTCTTTAGCATCAGGAGGGAGAAGGATATTCACAAATCTATAATAAAATGATGGGGGTGAGGGAAAACCCTTGTCAAATATCTCATGTGAGGAAAAGATTTACAGCCAGTAATAAGATATCGTATGGCATGTTGGGGAGGGGAGGACATTAGCTAAAATAATTTTTTAAAACCATGATTATTTGGCTTCATTTTATGAAATCTCAGTAGTCACTAAATTGGGGAAATGGAATGTGAGCAAATTCAAGCATCCAGGAACTACCTACTTACTCTACCTGTCCTTAGGCCTTAAAGGAACTCCACAGTTTTCTGCATATCTGGGGTATCGGAAGGCTTAGGGTACATACACTTTGGTAGACATCAGCCAATACTGACTTTTTTTCTGTCACCTAGGGGTTGGTTTCATCTGTTTCCTCCCCCTGGCACCTTGTTTTCACTCTAGTCCCATGATTGACAGCAATTGGCTTAGAATATGGACATTGGATTGTGGCATGACGTTTGGGCTCTCAGCCTGAGGTTACCAGGTATGTTACCAATGTCTGTGGTGGGGACATTGACTTTGTTTATATGCTTTGTTGAAAACATTATACTAAGAAATGCCAGGTAAGAACTGTGGGCTTTACACGCCCAGCATGCTATCCCAGACTCAAATCACCAAGGACAGACATGGAAAAACGTGGCTCCATGCTCCAATATCAACCTTAATCAACTAGAAATAATGTCTAAAATATTCCTTAATTACAATTGTGCATTAAACCCAAAAATGTATCAAGCCCTTTTGCGTTTATATTCACAATTCAAAAGGCCCACTGGGGACAATAATTGTTTTAGGTTTACTATCCTCTGCATAAAGTTATCATTTTTTTTTTTTTTAAATCTATACTACTCTACCTCCCTTTAATTTCAAGGGCTGCCTCTTAGTGTCTGTGCTCCAGGATGGGGCCAACCAGCCAAAGTTCATCCCGTGCAAAACCCTTAAACTGAGGGCTTCAATGACAGTGGCTTTAGTCGTTATCTTTCACATTAAAGAGGTTTCATTATGTTAATTTTGTTTACACAGTATCTCCTTGTCGGTTTTACTTTTCCTTTCTCTTTTTTATGTCTTGAGGTACAGTGGCCAGAGTGGGCAGTACTCCACAGGGGGACTAACCAAGATTCATTCCAAGCTAGGATGCTTCTAGTTGGATTTCTAACATTTGGGTTTTAAATATAACACTTTTTTTGGCAATGCCCATCATTTTGTGCACCCTTTGGACCAGGAAGATAGCTTACTGGATCTTGGTCTTAGGGAAGGAAAGTGTAGACTAGAAAGTGTGAAGCCTGGACCCTCACCTGTGTGGGTACACCAGCTGGGAGACCATCACCCTTTAGGCAGAGTCTTTTCCAAAGTTCATTTCCTCATGTATCTCAATTTTGAAACTCACTGCACCTTCACCTTCGTTTTGTATGCTCACCTTGTGAGAGCTTCGTAAAATTTACCTCCATTGCTTTGGCATGTTTAATTAACATTTGAAAATGTATTACATAATATCAGAAATCTACCAGTTTCTGGAGGGATGCACAATAACACTTCTTCACCCCATGCAATGATCTTTTATCTCTATTTTTTCTTTCTTATTTCTAATTTAGCTTTTTTTCTCTGATAAATCCTGGACCACATTTAAGAAATCTTTGGAGTGGAAATTTATCTAACGCTGCTTGGAAGTCTAAATAAATTATGACCACTGTTCCTACCTTAGTCAAGTTGTTTCTCTGTCAGAGAACTAAAGTAGATTAGAGTTCTGCTTTTACCCTAGAGAAACACAACTCCCTTCTCCATGTACATTATGACACTTAAGTGTTTAAGAACTTAAACCTGAGAGTCTTCCTCCATAAAGACCAAAGAAACAGCTTACTTGGCTTGTCTGTTATCTCTTACTAAAAGATGAGTACATTTTTCACACCAGAAACTGAGTACGAACTAGCTTCGAGATGGATTCCTTTAACAGTGTCCTGCATTTTAATGCAAGTGCAAGATTTAAAATTTTCACTTGGGGCAAAGATGGCTGGTATTTCCTCCATTGCCATTCTCCCTCACTTCCTTCATAACAGAAGCCCATCTTTTCTATCAAGGCAACTAGTTGCCCAGAATAAAGAAATGTCCAGCCTTCTTGCATCTGGGTGTGGCTACGTGACCAGATGCTAGCTAATGGAATGTGAATGGAAGTACGTGCAACTGTCAGGAAGTGTCCTTAAGGAGAGACAGCACACCCTTCCTGCCCCCTCCTCCTTCCTACTGCCAGAAATGCAGAGAGGCCAGCTGCCCTTTTGGACCTTGAGATGGAAGTCACATGTTGAGTGCAGCAGAACAATGAGATAGGAGGAACCTGGGTCACTGGTGCTTGTGGGGCCATTATGGCAGTGCTGGGCTACTGTTTTGGAGATCTAATTTACATAAGAGAGAGAGAAAAACTTTTAAGTTATTTTGGGTTTTCTGTCATTGACAGTTGAACTCATTCTTAACTGAGATATTGAATTGAAATGACCATTTATCAGACTCTTTTTATTTGACTCAATTTTTAGCCTGCATCTGGCTTGTCATGCACTAAGGGATTATCTGTGTTTCTTGATTGGGCTACATTTCTTTCCTCTTCTATTCTCTCGTCTTCTCTCCAGCCTCATATCTCTCCTGCCTTTCTCTCTCTCTCTTTTTTCTCTTTCCTTTTCTTACCCTCCTCCCCCCTCTTCTCTCCTTCTACTTTAATGAATATGCCCTTTTCCTTTTTTAACAACCTTTTTGACATTTCTCGTTCATTGGTCATATTGATTGCTTTTGGCCCTTCAAGGATATACGTATTTTTAATGACTACTTTTAAAATACGTTTACTTTTAAAATAGTCTCTAGACTTCTTAAGCATATTTACATTTCATTGTGTTTGTTTTTGACCCCAAAATTCTCTAAAACTGAGTGGACACTATATAAACAAGTATTTGTTTTTGTTTCTATTTTCCCAAAATGTTGTTGAAATTAACTATCATATACTCATTAATTTCTATGGGTTTTTTCACTGGGTTTGTTTATTCACTGTTGGCATTGTGGTAGCATAATTCATCTTATCTTGAGATATGAAAACTAGTTGTTCTTAAAATACAAATCCAAACCAGTTATTTACCCCGCATCCTCTACCAAGCAGTAATTTCCAGGTCTCCTTCAGTCCCCTGTGACTGACTGCTAGCAGGCCTTACGCAGCTTCTTTGCTCAACTGCTAGCTATCAGAGGTAAAATGGAATACAAACCCGGGTTTGCTGTACTGGTCATAGAAAATTTCCATTAGCAAGTTCCAAGTAATGCCTCCATTGACAGAATATTCCAGGAGAACACCTTGGTTACGGTTGTTTGGTGTAATCAGACATCCATACATGAAGTAAAATTGGATAAATTCAGCATTAGTGAGGTTTAGATCCACAGTGACTAACAATCGACTACAACCCTAAGGAAAAGAAGCAGAATTAAAAAAATAAAACAGTGATAAGGAATCTTGCTTGCAGATTATAGATTTTCTCTGGCTTCCATTCTTTTAAATATCCTTTGTAATACAAGTCACACGGTATTGTAGCACTGATATCATTAACATCTCTCTTACTATGCTAGCTCCTAGCATGGTGCCCAATACATAGTAGTTACCTAGCAAATGTTTGCTGAACTTTGAAATTTCAATATTCAAGACTTACTTAGAGTGGGCAATATATTCTAAGGACATCTATTTTTTTGTTTTACAAGCAAGATGAGGGCTGGAATTAAAGTAACTGTTCTATGTTTTTATTAAGCTATTTCTAGTTTTTCATAGGCATTTATTAGATTTTTAAAAGGCATCAATTATTAATAAAATAACATGTTAAAATGACCATTTTAATATGAAATTTTAAAATGGTTCCATCCGAAAATTTCATATAATTTAATTACAATTAGAGATAATAGTTGTAAGTTTTAAATTTAAACTTTCATGGTAGATTTTAATGGCATCTATATTAACTTATTAATTAATGTCCATAGGTAGCTATTTCTTAGTTGAACACGTGAAAAGCTAGGCTACTTATAGTTCTGTCTAAGCTGGGAAGAGAATCCTGAACAGTGGATTCTCAGTGTTGATGATTATAAAAATCTTTGTATGCTATATATCCTCTTGTTGCTCCTAGGCTAAAATACTTAGTACAAATAATACACTTCATTGGTACAAATGTAAACTCTAAGGTAGAGCATGCTAGGTAAATAAAGAGCTGCCAGTACATTCGTTATTTTAAAAAATTAATTTGCTTATCTAATCATGGTATTAGAGAAATTGTACTTTTAAACAAAGTCATCTTGGTCAGAAAAGTAGAGTAGCTATAAAATTTCTCAAAGAAGTTTCCAACATTGCTCCTGTCATTTGCAAGATAATATGCTATAAATACAAGTGTCTAGTAATTTCTGACAATTATTCTTTCTTGAATAATTTATAGAAAGGATAATTGTTGTTAATAAATTCAGGAACGCTTGAAGCTCATTTTCCAGATTTTTGGCTCCTTAAATCCCAAATCTGTTGCAGGCTCAAGAGTTTTCAATACGAGCTTCATCCAGATGGAAGACCTCACACATTGTGCAAGTACTCTCTTCCAGGATGGAAATTCACTCAAGTCCTTTATAAATGTGTATTTAAATACGCCCTGTGCTGACACTGCCCTGAATAATTAAGTTGTCTCAACTGATTTGTGTTAGAAAAATGCTGGAAACAATTAGTATTTTCTGATTTGTATAAAGTTGCAAGTTCAGATCAGCGTTGTGCATTTAGGGTAACTAACTCTGCATTTTGATTTGCCCATTAAACTTCAGAAGAGACTCGACTATTTGGGGAGAACTTAGAGGGTGCAGAAGTGAGTAACCAGTAGCCAAACCACTCACCCCGCTGAAATGGAGAGCCATTCCCGAAGCCACAGCTCCACACACGGTACTCAGTTTCCCCCCATTCACAGTCAGCCAGTTCTGGTTGGACGGCGCTCGATTGAAGTTGTCTTTCAGTTGGGTTGGAAGAGAGGTCTCAGGTTCATCACAGTACAGGCCACCCCACTGCTCGTCACAGCTGGGCGCAGAGCAAGAGAAAGGAAAAGTCAATATCAAACAAAGCCCCTGCAAGTGTGTTCTCAAATTAGTGAAGCCAACTCTTTTTCCTAGTCTAGGATGATGAAAAATTACTGATTTTCACAGAGCTGGCTATAATTCACCTGCTCTTAACAGTGCTTTAGATTAGAAATAAGCTGTGAATTAACTACCCCTAGGATTTCCTAAAGTAGTGACTTAGGGTTACAGGTGGAGAGAAAGAAGCAACTTTAAAGAATCTACTAAAGCCCTGCCTCAACATGACACAGCTTTGAATGGCTGATAAACAGTTGCAGCTGCTAAAGTAAACTGGTAGGTCCTAATAATCTATGAAATTGGTCTTTTTAACAGAGGCTTTGAGTCACTTAGGGATCCAAGAGGCCAAGTTCCAAGCAGAGAATACTTTGAATAGTAACTGTCATCTCTGACCAAAGGCTCAGGGGCTCAAGGGTCATCCATCAAAGGAAAGACTTCCCAGGTGTGTGAGATCAGTGGGAAGGGACTATGAATTCTCTAATGGCACCTTCATTCATACTATCCCATCAAACAGCGTAAAAATAAAGCACAGAGGTCTATACAGTGCACGCTCACACACACACTTCATTTAGATTTTTCTAAAAACACTAAGGTTCTCTAAAAGTAATGTATTAATATTAGGCCTCTCCATCAAATAATCCTGGTAAATTGGCAAGACATTTACATACTTTCTTACACAACACAGGAATAGCAACTAAACCACGACCAATGCATATCCTTATATATATTCGGACCTCAGTGAGAAAAATACTTATGATGCATTACTTTTGGTCAGAACATACTGAACTCTTGAACTTCTTCCAATGTCATTTTCAAGGCTCAAGTGTATCACAGAAACACAGAAGGAAGTAAAATATAGTCAATTATAATTCAGCCTTCTCCTGACAA
This sequence comes from Indri indri, assembly GCA_004363605.1. Taxonomy (NCBI): domain Eukaryota; kingdom Metazoa; phylum Chordata; class Mammalia; order Primates; family Indriidae; genus Indri; species Indri indri. Next base: position 31,155 of record RJWJ010006883.1, on the reverse strand, counting down.
GATAGCTATTGTTCAGTTCCTAATCTCTAAGCAAGAATGAAGATACAATATCCATCAATTCCATAGTTAGCTCAATATCATATTTTAGGGAAAATGTATAACTTCAGGTAGCTTGGGAGTGATTAAAAAATCAGTTTCAGAAAAAAATGTCCTAGATGGAATATGAGTCAGGAGCTTTCAACAGAAGGAAGAAAGAAATATACTTACACACAATTTCCCTGGATGCACCTCCCGTGGCCACTGCACATGTCTATGCAGCCATCCCCGATATAGACATTATCTATTGCCCACGTCTGCTGCTTATCAAAAGGAGCTGGTTGATGCCAACGGAAACGAGTGGCTTGGGACCTTTAAAGAAGAGGAGAATTATAATGAAGGATGCAGTGAAAAAGAGAATGTGTTCTGGTCTGTTTGAACAAGGAAGGGTGTGGAGAGTAACACAAAAGCAAGTACATTCTCAGTCCTGTTCTGAAAAGAACATTCATCATCACGACAGTCTATGCAAAACTTTGGTTAACAAACCAAACCAACCATACTGCAATAGCTTGATCCTATATTTTGGCCCAGTGACGATCTTTCAGAGCCTTGTAAAAACAGACTAAATCAAAACCAAAAACTAATCCTAAAACTGGGAGCCTCAGGAGAACAGTGAGTCTCGAATTTTGTGTGGAAGTATTGTGGGGTGACACCAGAGCTGCTGCTGACTTCTATATGCAAATTAGGCAAAGATGCCTGTCCTCCAGCAGCTGCAACCCTCTGCATTCAGCTTGGGAACAGAATACGGGCTGGATTTCAGCTTCCCACTTAACTTCCTAAAGCCAGACACTTGTGCAGTGGGCCCACTGGTCCACCTCACACAGTATTCCTGAGGCATTCCCCCAGGGAAAGCCTTAGAGACAGTAAGGTATAAAGCAGAGGGATCAATGAAACTCTAGATAACTAAACAGAAAAGCGAGAGCAAAATAAGACCAGACTCATTTTATGTTGATTTAGAAGAGATATAGGTAAAACCAAAACAGAGGTTCTCCCATTCCAGAAGCAGAAATACGTTTGCTCATTCGCACAGTTCTGGGGAGTGTCTTGTTCAGAAACACAAATACACGTATGTTTTTCAGAGGCACTAGATGGCAGTAAAATCCAAACAATGCCTGAGACTCAAGTGAGTTGAACATTGAAAGACTGGTAGAGGAAATCATTTGTGTTTATTGATCCATATACATTTTGTCATTGGGAGACTGTTAATCATTTGACTGAGGACTATCTCTTTTAGGCAGGACAAAAGACCAAACAATGGCAAGGATTTTCCAATTGAAAACATTTATGTAAAGTTTAGAAAATAGGAAAGAAACAGAACTAAAATCTTCACTCAAAATAAGGAGTTCAGTCCAGTACACATCCCCTGAGCAGTATCTATGCACAAACTGACTTCTTCACCATCCTTCTTGCTCCCAAGTTCCCCCAGCAGAGTTACTTCTGCCTAACACCCTCCTATCACTTCCTGTTGCATTTAACTTGAACCTAAGCCCTCTCCTTGGCCCACGAGGTTCTGCCTGAGCTGGGCCCTCTCCTCTCTTGATTTATCCCAGCCACTCACCTCTGGAGCACTTGTCTTAGTTCTCAAAGCACACCAAACTCTTTCCCACCTTTCTGCCTGCACGCTTTTCCTTCTGTCTGTCTCTGCCTGGTATATCCTTCAGGTCTCAGAGGAAATGTCTGGTCCTCATAGAGCAATTTTCTTCCTGATCCCTTTTAAAATGATACTTCTTCCATGTTCTTTTCCTTGTATAGCACTTGTCACAATTATAGTCAGCCATTTATTTGCATACATGTTTGATATATGTCTGTCTCCTCTGAGGAACAGTAAGTTATAAGGGAGCAGGCAGGGTTGATCTGTTTATGCTCAAAGTCGTGCACCCCATGTATAGCACCTAGCGCTTAGTAGGTGCTCTGTAGGTAAGGGGAGTTTGTTCCAGGGGCCGCCATTCTCACAGTGAGCTATGTGAAGCTGCCCCCCTCTCCTGGAGTTGTGCAACTCAGTGGCTCTGCTGATGAGTTATTTTTAATGACTAAATTTATTAACAGCTGTATCTCCTTATGTGCAGTAACATCTCATAAATGACATAGTGGAACACCATATTTTCATAGCATATAATTACCTGGGTTCTGATAACTAGTCAACATTTATATATTTATTCTACATTCCTTTTATATATTTATTCTGCCTTTCTTTTAGACTACAAGCTTCTGAAGGGCAGGGAATATCTTTGTATCACTTCAAGGAGTATTGTTTTGGATCCTCAGTGCTTATACACAGTAGATAAGTAATAAACTTTCCTTGTTCCCCTAATATCTTATATATACTTCACCAAAGCCCTTGTCACCTTATATTAAAAGTGCCTATTTGTATGCAGTTTCCTCTGTTAGATTATTCTTCTTATTTACCATTTTATTGTTGGTGGCATCTATAGGTGGGGCTTCCTAAACATTTACTTAAAGAATATTAAGTCGATAGCAATAAAGATGACCAGAAAGAGTCAAATAAGAGATGTCTTGTACGGTGGACGGGCAGTGACGGATGGCTGTTAAAGGGGTGAGAGGTCCCCGTAGTTGAGAGGTGGCATGGGCTGCCTGGCAGATGGTGGCTTTCTGATCACTGGCTGTGTTTAATCACACTCTGGGCAACCACTTAGAGAGACTGCACAGAAGATTTAAGAGCCAGATGCATTGTTGGGGTTGACAGCCTTTATGGGGACTTCCAACCCTGACATTTTCCATTTATACAACTCTCTGGCATTCCACAGAAAAGGACACAGTGGGAAACCACGTGAAGAATGTACTACCCTGGAGTGGCCAACAGGAGTAAAGATAAGTGGGCACTCTCATTTGCACTCTGGCACTAGTAAGTTCTGTGTCCCTGCCGAGAAACTAAACATTATAATGAGGGAGTTAAATGAGATGATTTCTAAGGCCCCTTCTCAAATGTGATGATTTTATATTCTTAGGAATAACCGCAACCTAGTAATTATGTGCCCATAAAACAAGGATGCATATACTAACCATTATTTTATAAGAGGAGGAAAAACTTTTACTACGGGGAAAAACTGGAATATAAGTTAAAAATGAGAGTCTGGAAGTTGAATTGCTGGGACTTCCTATTCCCAGCCCTGTCATAGCTTCACTATGGGAAGAGGCCAAATCACTTATGTTTATGTGCTGACACTTCCCCGTCTGTAAAACTAGGGAAATGCTACTTCCTGCCTCACAAGGGTGTTGTGAACATTAATTAGGTCGTGTTTACCAAGACCTATGAGTGTCTTGGTGGAGCTCCTTGGCAGGTGTCATTGTTTATCCTGAAGATTCCTTATAATGATGGCCACCACCAGCTGCTGCTTCTTGGAGTTAGGGGAAAACGGCCTCAGAGCAGATCTTTCATTCTTCCATATCCTTGAAGTCTTTCCCCTTGCTTCTTTTCTGAATTTATACCATTTCTTTCCCATCTATAGCACATAGTAAATGCTACCTAAGCATTGTGTAGTGGGTATCCTTTGCTAAGTAGTTAAAATGTTATTGCCAATTGTATGGTTCTTATCACTGGTACCTTTCCCAGGTACCTTTCCCCACACTGCCTCCACCTTTTAATAGATTCCCATACACTTTTCAGAGTCTTTGTTTCTTCTCTTTTCTTCAGAATGACTCTGTCTACCTATGAAGTCCTCATTGTCACCATCGTCTTCATAAGAAAAAGCCCTTTGGAAGGAATCATGCATATTTTTTAACCTCTTCACTCTTCCCTGACATTTCCTGTACTCCCAAAGAGATACATAAAATATGTTGGCCTAGAAAATCCACCCCAACTCTCCCACTCTACCAACGAAGATGATGAGGTCCAGGGACCTAAGACACACTGATGTACTAATGAAACTGAGACAAGGCAAAGATCTCTGGTTCATTATTACCTTGTATTCCCATTAAGTAAATCTTCCAGAACTCGACTACAACCTCAAAAAAATAATCCTTCCCTTGCTATCACCCCTAAACATGAACAGTTGTTTAGCTATGGAAGGCGGTGTGCATTGCTGCTGTATATACACACAAATCTATTTATCTTGACTTTTGTGTCAGTTTCATAGCTGAAGCCCTGGGCCCTCTGTGTTTGAATTAGAGGTTCTGCAATGTCTGGCCCATTTGAAAATGTGTCCTATATTTTCCTTGCTAGCCAAGACCTTTATATTTGGCATAAAGTTTTCTCCATTAGCCTATTTATTTTTATTAGTCAAAAGTAGAAAATATTCCAAAGAAGATATATAAATGGCCAATAAGCAAGCACACAATAAGATGCTTAACATCACCAGTCATTAGAGAGATGCAAATCAAAACCACAGTGAGATACAACCTCACACCCAAGAGGATGACTGTGGTAATAAAGACAGGCAATAACAAGTGTTGACAAGGATGTAGATAAATTGGAATCCTTGTACATTGTTGGTAGGAATGTAAAGTGGTATAGCCACTGTGGAAGAAAATTGCCAGTTTCTTAAAGTGTTGAACATAGGTACCATATTACCCAGCAATTCCACTCCTAGATACATACCCAAGAGAAATGAAAACACAAGTTGACACAAGAACTTGTACAGGAATGTTCATAGCAGCATAAAAGGTGGAGAGAACCCAAATGTCCATTAACTAATGAACGGATAAATAAAATGTGGCAAATACTTATGATGGAATAATATTCAGCCATAAGGGGGGATGAAGGACTGATACATGCTACAGTGTAGATATCTGACCCTTGGTGCTAAGTGAAAGAAGCCATTCATAAAACAAACACAATCATGTGATTCCATTCATAGGAAATGTTCGGAATAGGCAAATACAGAATGAAGATCAGTGGCTGCCTAGGGCTGGGATGGGGGATGGAGAGTGGGGAGTGACTGCTAATGGGCACAGGATTTCTTTTAGGGGGACAAAATGTCCTAAAATTAGATTGTGGTGATGTTTTTACACCCTGTGGGTTTTTTAGTAATGAATAAAAACCACTGAATTGTACACTTTAAATGTGTGAATTGTATGGTATATGAATTATAGCTCAAAAAAGCTAATTTTTTTTAAGTGAAGACTATTAGCTATAAAAAGCTATTGCTAAAATGCAAGTTTTCCTCAAGACTCCTAATCACAAAAGCAGTCAGAAGTCTCTTATTTACACAAATAAGTAGAAATGGGGTCTTCTGGGACCATATTTGTTAGTGGAACTAAGTCTGGGTGAGCCTGCCCCTGTGCTGAGGTGCCTGAGAGGACCCAACTAGGAAGAAGAAACAGCCTCTGAGAAGCAATAGTCAGAGGCTCGGCCTTACCTCTAACTGGCGTATGAGACAGTTAACATACCACGGCAGCAACGGTATACTTTATGTTCCAAAACCATGTTTTATTAAAGCAGAGTGCTCCTAGAATCATGAGCATACTCTGGGACTGTTGAGGGATTAACAGCCTTTCCCAGGAACAGTCTTTCTAGTATAATATGCAGGGATACATTATAGAACTGTGTATTACTTCAAGGCTTATGGTACAGTGATTATGAGAGAATATGTACCACACAGAAAATATTTCCCCATAACTTTTATTTAGTACTTCCACATTTCCTAAATCAGTCCATAGTGGCTGTTAGAGATTCTGTTTCTGGTGTTCATGTTCTTAATCTCTAAGATGAGTCTTGGGTGCTGCCATTAAGCAAAATGAGACGATCTGGTTTGTGGCTCCTAGGGGAAGGGTCCCTTACCTTCCTCCAAGCAAGCTGTACAGTCCCCAGCATTGGGAAAAAGCACATGTCCGCTCAACTGAACAGAGGGCCACAGCCCATGACCTACAGACAAGAGCTAGAGAAAAAGTAAGCTCTAGAAGGAGGCATGAACCAGGGTGTGAATGGATTACTTATGGTGAAGGACTCTAAAGGGGTGAGCCATCAGAGAGGGGGCACAAAGACCATGCCCTGGGGTAGATCCACATAGTGCATTGAGTTATGAATAAAACAAATCACACTTTGGGGTGGAAATAAATGAAGGGGTGATTCTTAGAAAGTGTCTTCTTCAGTTGGCTCATTTCACAGGTGTGGGGACTGCCAGCAAGGAAGGGGGACTTATACAACTTTTAAGCTTTAGAACTAAACCTAGAATCCACTATCTCCTGGCTTAGCATGTTATTGCTGGACTTGATGTGTTGCTGAGAACCCTGGTTGTCCTGGATGGCCAGCAAAGGCTGGAAGACCATAGATCTGGCAGCTAGCAGTGGGAAGGTTAACCTAGGTATCCCAGATCTCATGGTATAAAAATTCTCTCTTGGTGATTATAATCAACACTATGAATTGTGGGATGCTACATGACTGAAATATTTTTGGATTTTTAGGTAGCATTAATCTGTCCATAAAAGATTGTATATTGCCATTTGATTTTCTTTTTTACTAAACTTTCTTATAATACATGGAGGTCTGAATACTTGTATGAGAGAGGTGTTTGGCCTATAGGTTCAGGATCCAAACAAACAATCCTAATTATCCATCTATACCAATATGTACAAAGTACAGCTAAATCTCAAATTCTCTGATAAAACTTTGACAACACTGTGGCAACTTATAAAGCATAGAGGGTATCTATCCTAAGTATGCACTTAAATTGAAAAAGAAAAAAACAAAAAAAAGAAAAAAGCATAGAGGGAATGCAGAATTTCTGGAAATAGTTTTAATTTCTCCTGTAGTCGAAATGGAAATAGATTTAATTTGTTTTAATGTAGTATCCAAAATATATTAGTATATTATATAAATTCATATATTCAGTATGTGAAAATCAATAGTACCATAGCTTATATCTGACAAAATTATCTTATTATGTTTTGTAATCCTGAAAGACCAGCAAAAATTTGGTAAAGTAATAGCAATGATGTTCAGAGTATCAAAATGATGCATGAGAAAATGGCTATGGTCCAATGCTGCTTTGGTTTGGTTGAAAAATTTTAACAAGATGTTCAGTAATGTGAATGCTTGCAAAAAGCCTTTCAAAAGATACTGTTATTTTAGAAGTAACAATGGACAGAAATAGAGTACCAGAGCAAGTTTAAAGAATCTCTCCTTAAAAAAATGAACTTGTAACTCCATTGAATATTGGAAGAGCCCTGTAAATATTATGCCTAGTTATTTGGTTTTCTTAGAATAAGACCTTTTCTCTGTTTGCAATGATAGTATGTGAGAATATCATTGAAAACCATCTCCCTCCCTAAATCTTTTTACCTGCAAAAAGCTATAGCCTCCTCTCCCTGTCCCATCACCCCTATCCTACAACCTTACTCTTTCTTGTGCTTAACCACCTTACCTTGGAACTTCCTGCAAACATTAAGTAGCTCCCATGCTGTGGCTAAAACCACCTGGCTTCCAAAGTGTTGTAGTTAATCTTTAAAGAAGATGGTATCAGCTAGGTCATAGGGCAAGTAGAAGGGAATGGATCATCTTCAAACTTAAAATAGCCAGGTCACACCTGAGCCTCCTAGTGGCCACTCCCCTCCTCCCTTTCTCAGTGGATTTGGGTTACCTGCCCTTCCATTTACTCACCTGGGGTCTCAGGTGACATTCAAGAACCCATGCCACTTGAGCCACCTCTTATTTTTAGGTCTGGAGTTAGTAACTTGGAGGAGGCAGTTTCAGAGTAGGACTATGCAATTGGTTTTGGCATTTTCCTATCTTCTTTTTCAGTCTTTCTCAAGAACTCCTGGCATTCCTCCCTCCCTGTCTCTCCTGTGGCCATATCTCTTACGCAAGCAATAAAGATGTAGAACTAATAGTCGTTAAGCCCATGAGCTTTGGAGCCAGACAAGCTGTGTTTATTGCCAGTATCTTATTGAAACTGTTCTTTTGAAGGTCACTGATTATCTCCTAAATGAAAAATCTAGTAAATTTGTTGTGAAACTTTTTTTCCCTACTTGCTGAAGCTTATGTCACGGATGGCCATCTCTTCCTGCACGATAATCTCTTCTCACTTGGCTTCTGGATACCATGTCATTTTGACTCTTCTACCTCCCTGACTGAATCCCCTTGGTTCCTCTGCTAGCCATTTCCACTCATTCTGCTAATAAACTTAGGAATCCTCGCTTTTCTTTTCAAACATTTCTTAGGGGAAGCAGAGGCAGTTTTACAGCATTGCCTGTCACCTCTATGCTCGTGCCTCCAACGTTTATTACCTTCCCTCACAGCTCTTCACATCTCTGTCAAATGGATGTTTCTATTTGCATTTCCTGTCATCACATTTAGTTCAGCATCATTTGACTATATTTTCCATACTGTCCCTCCTGGAATCAACTTCAGTTCTCTCCCCGGCTCTTCTCACTACTCTCCCAAGCTTTAAACTTTAGAGTTATCTCTCAGTGTGTGTAATGGAGAAGGAGAAGTTAGTGCCTTGAGTTTTATCAGTTCTTCCTTTGACATGTTCGGTAGTATCTGCCTCATCCCCTGCATGTTAGCTGCAGCCCAGACACTGCTTACTTCATCTGTAGGTTATCATCACAACACTTTTGCCACCTTCTCTTGAGTCTCTCTGCTTCCTCCATTTTTTTCTTGGAAGAATATTCTCAGCTCAAAACCCACCATAGTTCATTTTTTTCTATGAGTCCAAACTCCTCTGCCTTGCTTCAATGCTTGCTATAAGTTAATCCAACTCTACTAACCAGCATCTTTCTACAGCTCCCAGGTAGGAGCCCTCTGCTTTAATCAGCAACTCCTGTGCTTCTCCCAGGCTCATGTCCACATGTCTCCACCCTGTTCATATTGTTCCCCTGATCTAGAATGTTCTTCCCCTTATCTGTCTAATTCCTAGCTATCAAGGCCAGGCCTCATCTCTTCCATGAAACTCTCTCTAACTCTGGTATTTAATGTTACCTCCCATTTCTCAATACCCAGGGTGATTCTAGCGCATTCCTCAGTGAAGCTCTAAATTATATACAACATGTATTATTTTTCAGTTGTTTCTTGGGTATACTTCTCATTTTCCTTAAACAGATTGTAACATCTTCCAGGGCAAAAACTTAAGACATTGTTCTACCATTATCATGGGCTCACTTTTGTTAAGCTGACCTGGGATTTAGGAATATTTCTTAGTCTGAAGTTGAAGTCTGATAATAAACTTGTGCTATGGTTAATAAGTTATGTGGCTAACTCCTGAAAGTAAAATGGTTTACATTTTTATAAATCTTTGCACAATTCCAAACATTTCCATGCACATTTATGAGATTTTCATATGGTAAAAAGGATCTCCATTTTCCAGATGAAGAAACTGAAGTTTGGAGACAGGAAATGACTTGCTTAAAAGCTCCAAGGGATGAAGAGGCAAAGCTCTCCACATACTGCAATGCTTTTCATTCTTTTTCCTTTTTTTGGTAGATCTTCTTTCAGGAAGATCAAACTTAACCGATGTGTACGGCAAGGAATGGAAACTATGAATCTACCCAATTATTTGGGTTTTAACATAGCAATGCCTGGATCAGAGTGTGATGTACCTTGTGTTTAGTCTCCGTGTTCCCTTCCCAGTGAGAAGCGCCAGCATCCACTCGGTTTTGCAACTCAGACACCAGGGTTCATCTTCAGCACTGCCGTTTCCCTCAGCCTCCTGTGTCTATTTCATCAGCAAGCCCGGTCAGTTTTGCTGCCTCCGTGTCTCCACTTCTCTCCATGTCTGCTCCAGCACCTGGCCCAACAACCTGCATTTCTGACCTCTTTAAGGGCCTCTTCACATCAACTCTTACCCTCTCCAGGGTGATCTCCCGCTAGAATAAGCTTTTCTGAATGCAAATCTGATCATATCTCCCTATTCCCAAACACTTTAACAGGCTTTTAAGTGTCCCTATAATGAATTCCCAAATCCTTAATACAACTTACAATGCTCTTCACAGTCTGGTACCTTCTCACACCTCTCTCTGCTCCTCTCTGATCTATATGTCCAGCATCTCAAATACGCATGCTTCCTCATACTATAGGCTATTTTCCTTGCCTGGAACACTCTTACCTGTACACTTTACCTAGTTAGCTCCTGTTCATCCTTCATATCTTACCTCGATTATCCTTTTTTCAAGAAAGCATTCCTTGGCCTTCTCAGCCAAGTCGAATCTTCCTCTGACATATAGTTTTAAAGCACCATGTACCTGTTCTCCATCACTTATCACAGTTGAATTTTATATTTACTTCTGTGATTATTGGTGATTTCTGGTAAATATCCCTTTCTCCCACTGAACTGAAAGCTGCTTGAGGCAGGGATAAGTTCAGCTACCACATAGACCTAGCACATAATTAAACGATTCAGAAATATTTGTTTAATGAATGACTACATGAATGAATAATTGCTACTGGTGACTACTGGCCACTTCAGTTTAGTGAATGGTTTGATGTCTGTTTGTGGACAACCAGCCTCAGTTGTCTCATTCACCAACAATACTGGGATCCAGACCTTGTGATCACATGATATTTGAGTAGATGAAGCTGCAATTGTCACATAGTCACAGACACTCCTAACCTCTACTTAGCACATGTCTTTAAGTTATCAGCATCATGTTTGTTTACAGCAAAGAGCTACAAACTGAAATCCTCAGTTCTGGCCTGGTGGACCAGAACATAAACATTGACGTTTTGACACATTTCCAGACATTGAGGCAGTAAGTTCAACTTAAAACAAGGACACATCAGAGGTACCAAGTAACTGGATGTAAAAGCAGACATTAGTATAAATATGTTAATTCATGTTTGAGGCAAAGTGCTCTGTGACTGGCATGTTGTTCTAATAATCTTTAGCATATGGCAGATCACAGTAAGAAGTAGGTCTGACTTGGGCTCCATCCAGGCACGTTTCCTTCTGAATTACCCAGAGGGCCTTGTTATAAGGCAGTGTTGCCTTTAAGACCATTGTACATGAGCCTTGAGGGTAACATAACAAACAAACCACATATTTTCAATACAGTAACAGGAGAAAATAGAGGCTCATCAGATTTTTTCAAATATCATTTGAAAGGGTCAACATTCTTGTGGGTATGTGCAAGAGACAATTAAAAGGTAGATTAAAAGATGAGGAATAATTACTTTTCTCAAGCAAAAGACTCAAGGGCATAATGACTAACTGGAGTAAATCTTAGAATGTCGCTTATTTGCAAAATGCTACCAAGTAGCTGGGTAATAATTCATAGAATTCATAAAGACTTAAAAGACGGCTGCCTTAATGGAGTTTTTTCTATTTTACTTACTAAGATCGCCTTAATAATTCATGTGTGGCAACACCTTTAATGAGCAACAAAATCTCACGTATCTCATTTAAACTTGGCAACTCCGCTGACAGTTAATATAGTCTTGCACCTCTCTGCCAGCAATTGTAAAGCAGCCCCAGGCTGTTAGTAACTGAAACCATCCCATTTATGATAATCCCAAGAAAAGTTATGCCCTACATGAATGGTTGAATTTTATGGTCATTTGCTAGGAAGATTTATTCATTCTTCATTTGTGGGGAGGTGATAAAACAATAATGAGCCCAGACTATAACTCCTGTTCGGCACACTGCATTGGGTGCTTTGCTGCTTTCTTAACGGCAGTAACTGATCACCATTTTCCTGGAGGGAGTGGGATCTTCTCTCAAGATTTTAAACTTTTCCTATAATCAGCACTTCCTTTAGATGGTGAAAGAAAGTCATATAACACTATTCCACTAGGCAAAGTTAATTTCTGCTTTTCTCAAACAGGAGTGCAAATGCACAGATAGTTTAGATTTAACTTCTTCACCAGCATTTACTAGGCAATTTTATTAAGCCACATGGCCTCCCATAGACACAATGAATGAAGCAGTTATAATTGTTTTTCACAAGAAAGAATGCTTCAGGTGATAATTCTTAAGATACTGTTCAAAATAAAATTTCAAAATCAGATGCTAATTTTAATACACATTTATTTGCTACATTTATTTATATGACATCACTCACTCCTATATTTACAGCAATCTGACAGGCAGAAAATAGACTTCATTTTAATCTACTTCTTATCCAATGGAGCTATTTTAAATGACTTGATCTTGGCATCTCTGAATTAAGTTGGAAAAACCAGGGGATGCAACCACTGTTTTCTTGTGTAGGCCATTCTTTAAATATTAGTGTTAAAAGTCAGTAAAGGCCTGGATTTTGGGAAACCACAGAATAACGCCACCACAAAAACTGGTTTCTATTTTACCTATTAAGATAGCCTTAATAATCATATATGGTAATACCATGAACAAGTAACAAAATCTCGCATATCTCATTTAAACTTGCTGTGCTAAAATCTGACATGCCGAATTTTATCACACTGGGGTTCACTGCCTGCAGAAGCATCCATACCTGGTGTAAGGAGGGAGAGGCAGAGTGATTCTGGTCCACTTGTTGAAAGTATCTGACACCAGGATACGCTGCAGATGATAGCGACTGCATTCAACGTTGGTGGGCAGACAGTCCCTTACCAGTGGGTGCCACGACAATCCAAGGTCTACTGAGTATTCCAGTTCAATAGCTGAAACAGGAAGCATTATTCTAGATAAAAACACATGTCTGCAGACCCAGGAACCAAAATTACTTAGCATGTTTCTGTATGTTTTAATTTCAATCAAATATCAATTTGATTTTTCCCTATATTTATGTTTCCTACTTTGAAATGTTTCCTAGTAGTATTTTCCCCTCTGTATATTATTAGTTATTATTTTAAAATTTCCATGTTGAAATAATTTTTCTTTTAAGGGGGTACGATCAAGTAAAATATCAAATTTTCCTGAATGACTTTTTATAATGAGAAACTTTCAAAACAATCATCATGGCAATATTATTACTTCACATACAGTTATAGTATATGAATAACTACATATAACCATTATAAATATAATTTACTGTAATGATTGTATATTACATAAGTGTATTATTTAAATGTTATACAATTTAATATAGTATAATAATTATAAATTAATGGATTATGCCCATTTAATGGTTATACAAATGGAGAACATATTAATTACATATTTAAATAATTAGTTTTTAAATAGTTAAAAAAAAAATTGAGCAGACTTCTCAAATTTTGACCATTCTATAGGAATCGTGACCAACTAATGTCAATTTTGTTCCTGGTATTGGTGAAACTCCTTAGAAGTGGCAAACTCTCTTTTGCTTATATACCTTGCCCTGCTGTGTTATGAATAAGGAGATCAGAGAGATATAAGGAAATAGTTGAAGGCCATGGAATTTGTGCCAATGCTTGTAGTCATGTTGTGGGTCCATGGAAAGATACTTCTTTCTTTCCTTTTTCTTCTTCTGGAACATTCAACCTATACCCCCTGTCTTATATTTCTGTCTCCCTATTCACTTTATAAAATGCCTCAACCCCCACCTCCCCTCTGAAATTCCCTTCTCTATGGCTGTGGTTCTCAGTCTTGGCTGTACACTGAAATCCCCTGGGTACCTTTAGAAACCACTGATGCCTGGGCCCCACCACCAGAGGTTCTGAGTGAACTCTTCTGGGGCATGGCCAAGGTGTCAGGAGCTTTCAGGCTCCCCAGGTGACTCTCCTGAGCAGCCAGTGTGAGACCACGTGCCGCTCTGAGGTTTCTAGGTAAATACAATGACTGGTTTCAGTCTTCATTTTACTTGTTCTCCTTACAGCATTGAACATTATTGATGACTCCCTGATTCCTGAAACTTTCTTTTATTTTGGGGGCATTCTTCTGAGTCTCTTGTCTTATTTGTATTCTGACTCCCTTGCTAACTTGCCCAGCTATGGGCGTTTTTCCAGACCTCGTTTCTGGCCGTCTATTCTACAGGCACACTCATAGGACTTCAACTGTTACCTCTGTGCCAGGATCTCCCAAACTCAAAACTGATTTTATTTATTCAACCAATGTTTATTGAGCCCAGCATTGTGCTGGATGCTGGGTGTATTGCGATGAACAGTGTAGACAAAGTTCCTGTTTTCCATATTGTACATCCTCCTCACGAAAGGATATCTTCACTTAGAACTGCTTTCACCTGAACTAAGAAAAACTTATCATTTCCTGTCATAAATGAACATCTCTTCTTTACTAACGAATTTTATCAATGGAAATACTTTTACACTAGTTTTCTGGGTTCAAAATTTGGAAGTTATTTGATAAATTTTACTCTTCTCTCTCCCCTCTGTTCAAGCTGTTATCTGGTCCTGAGATCTGCTGCTGCTTTACTTTTCGTTTGCATTGTCTCATATCAATTTTATCCACCCCAATGCTCTTCATGGCACATAGTGCAAGGCTGCGTCGCCTCCCACTGAGATTACCACTGTGGCTTCTTGACTGGGATTCTTCTCTACCCACCTTCATTGGCTCCTGAGCTCATCTCCCTAAAACACACCACGTCCCCCTCTGTGTTTGTACTCTCCTGTTCATGACCTCATCAAGCACAGATTCTGTGCCTGCCTTTTAAGGCCCTTCATAATTTGTTGCCAACTCCACTTAGCCACTTTCCTCTTTCATGTTATCTTTCATTTTAACTTCTCTCAGGAGGGTGCACCAGCCTATGGTAGAAAGTACACGTGACTGGGCCCATGAGGGCAGAATGTCAGTCCTGGTGCTGCTGCAGGTCGACCACATGATAACTTACTTCTCTGGGCTCCTATCAACTTCCCATGTTAATGAGGGAGTAAGAGTCTAGTCTGCTTGCAAAATCGATACGCTCTGCTTTTCTCCTTTAGATGTAAATATTGCCTGTTCAGGCTGATCTGCTCATAGTCTCCCCCAAACACTGGGAGAACGCCCACATCTGCTTCTTTGCTTATGCTTCCAGCCTGGTTTGGAGTGCCCTTTCTTCTCCATCCACTCTTAAAACCCACTGCAACCTTCAAGGTCCACTTAAGACCTAGCTCCCTTGAGAAATGTTCCCTAACTCCTTGGATTGGCCAACCACTGGTCATCTCTCCCGCCTTTAAGTTCTCATTACCTTTTGCATCAGTACCACTCCATAGAGCACTTGATTTACTGGACCCCACCTGGACCCTCAACTAGTCTGTATCTTCTGAAGACAGGGTGTGTCCCTTCTACTTTTCCATCTTTTTTTTTCAAAGTTCTACCCCCACTGCCTAGTCTGGTGTTGACTGATTGTGTCTGTGGTAGAAAGAGTACTTCTGGAATTCCTTCTGACATAGGTCCATTACGTTCAAACTAATGGAAATATAAAAAAATCTGGATTCTGTAGGACTTTGAAAGTAACCAAATTCCTCAAATTTCAGCATCCCTCCCCCTGAATCTAAAACCAAACAAGGCCCTTGTGAACATCCTGGTTTGTATCTCTTGGAAGAAGAGTAGCATGGGATGGCGAAAGACTAGGAGACTCTAAGAATCTTGACAGGTCTGTGAGTTCAGGTGAAGGGTACAACAGTGCAATGATGTCAGTTTTAATTCCTTCTAAGACTGGTTTATGTGTGCATGTGTGCGTGTATGGGGGGTGTGTGTGTGTGTGCTGACACACATACCCAACCTTGGGGATGCAAATTGGTCACAGTGAGGGTGGCCCAGAATGTGTTATGACCCACGATGGCAAAAATATAAGGTAAAATGGGAACAGCAAAATTTCATCATTCCTGGGGATATGGAAAAGAGACAATAACTAGTCTAATCCAAAGCCCTGAGAATTAAAATCCATGAATATACAAATATATGTATAAATCTTATTACTTATTCCTGGCACTCTCTATGTGATGAGAGTCCTGGAATGGAAAAACACCACAAGTGTATCCTTTATTCTATAAGTATGATACAAAAAGAAGTCTAGATTTACAAATTATTTATTATTTACTTTATAAAATAAGTCTTCATGTATATGTGCTTAAAAAATAAGCACATATTCTGTTGCTTTCAAAAATTGACTTTTAAAAGTCAATTTACACACAATATTTTCAAGAATACAGTATGGTTTGGCTCTAAGTGCACTTGTGTTTTACTTCTGGACTTATCTGAAGTGCAAAATAGTCCTGTGGTAGAGGCAGCATGGGTGTGCATGCACACATTTCGGTCCCTCTACCTAGAAACGGGAGACTTACCATAACAAGAGTCTGTGACTGAGCAGGAGGCCGCGAAATCTATCTGTAGGAACGAATCCTCATTCACAGCAATGTCTGTGGTGACAACGTAGCGGGTGCTGGCCTTTTCGATGAAGACCAGGGCATCACCAGTAGAGCCACACACAGGCATCTTGGTGCCTCCTGGGTGAAGCAGCCATTTCCTACTATCCAGAGTTGTGAAATCATCTTCCAAGACTGTATTGCCAGAAATGTTTCCTCCAATAAGAATCTGAAACGTATTAAAAAAAAAAACACAAATTTTCAATGTGGTTTTAAGATACGGGAAAGTTCAGTCTTTTTTGTTTGTTTGTTTTTATCTGTCAGCCTGCTCAGAACTGGCACTACACAGCTAGCATAATGTTAGGGGGCCTTTCAGAATGCTCTTGTTTATGTGGTTGCCTTGCCCATCTGGCAAGGAGCTACAGAAAACAAATCAAAGGATTGACAAAACCATTCACAGCCTTCATGGGCCAAATTGTGCCTTTGGAAACTACATGTACCCAAGCTAGGAAAGTAAAATTTGGCTTACATGCAATTATTTTCCATGTAAAATTTCTATTTAAGGACAGTTGTATCCTAAGGCATTTCAGTTCCAATTCTTTGCATGAACTCCATGGTTTATTGACAGGTTCTTTGAGTTCTATTTGATACACATTTTGTTATGTATAAAGATCCCTTAGAGCAGTCTATAAGGATGTTGGGGAGATTTATTTATTTTTTTCTTCCAAGGCTAGGAAAGAGGATTTGGGAACTACTGCATGTGGCACCAATGCTAATTTGCACATTTTCCTTTTCAGAGAATTATAACCTTGTATCACGCTTGATAAAGTCCCTCTATCCATATGGCAGAATGCTCTATGAGCAGGACCCAGGCCTTCTGTTGTGCCGGTTATTTTTATAAGCTTAGGCAATTGAAGGAACAGAGAATGAAAGGATGCCAAATGCCATGTCTGATCTTGCTGTGTGCCCTTGGGCAAGTCATTCAACTGTCAGTCCTGGGTTTGTCTACTGAGCAAGGGGGTTGGACTGAATGCTTTCTAAGGCCACATTCAGCTCAAGTGACAAAAATTAAAATAGTTAATCCTGAAGGGACTGACCTGGTCGATAACCCAGGGGCTGTAGAAGTGGCCATTCTCAGATGGTTGCCACCAGCGGAGGCGAGTAGAACCAGAACGGGCTTTCAAGGGTATCTCCAGGGCAATGTACCTGCCCACGTTGCTGGAGTTGCTGAAAAGGAACTCCTGAAGAAGACTCCACGAGAGGCCACCATTGAGAGAGTACTGTAGAAGCACGGGCTGACTCCTGGGGTCTGGAACACCTTTCCCACAGCCCAGTCTCATGAAGAACTGCACAAATCTGACATTAGTAAACATTAAGGTAGACTCTCACTTCAAGGAGAAACCCATGTTAAGAAAAGACAAGCAGACAGGACAACATAGGGGAATAAATGGCTTTAATGAATATGATGATTTAATGAATGTCCAAAGCAATCACTTCAAAGCCTGATTTTCCTTTTTAATGTGAAAGGGAGTTAATTAAATGTGAAGTCTGAAAAAAGGCAATTCTGTGCCCGCATTTGTAGCTCACATTTCTCCTCAGGTGAGTCTGAGGGAAGTGAGCATTCATTGTGCCCTTTGGCTACTCTGTAAGAAGATGGGAGGGAAGCTGTGCGGGTTTGGGAGTGTGTATTGTCATCTATTTAAGATAAATTTGGGTCCTTAGTGTTTGAAACTGGAAGAACGTAATTAATGTAGTTTATGCCACATTATTGGCAAAATCATCCATTCTCAGGTTTCACCAGGAGTTTTCCAGATGTCATATGATTGGTTTTGGGAGACACATTTAAATTCAGTGCTCGTAGCACCTCTTTGTGAAAGGCCAGGCATCTCTTGGAAGAGGTATATCAAGCCTGGGCCTCTTTTCTCTCCTTTGTGCCAGGGGCAGGGAAGCATGAGTGTGGGTTGGTGGTGGTGGAGGGCTGTGCCAGCTTCTGACTGTTGCCGGGGCTGGGGATGGATGATACTGGCCACTGAGAACTGTGGCAGCTAGCCAGTGGCAGCTTTCCCAGCTGGCGGGGAGGTGGACAGAGTGGCAGAGACCAGCTGGGGTGCCAATGAAAACTAGCTCACATGTTATCTTTGGCAGGCAAGCTGCTGGTGCCTGGTCTGGCCACTACATTAACTGGTAATGCAGAATAAATTTCACTGTGACCCAACACACATACCCAATAACGTATGAACGCTTAATGTAGGAAATATATTGGGACTTATAATAAAAATATTATCAGTACTATATATAAAACCATTCATTCTTCATGAGATTTTCCCTCCCATTCACTTATCTCATGACCCTGAAAAAATTGGGATTTTACATGGAGCATTTTCAGGTCAATATATGCAAATCCTACACAGCATGATACTGAGATGAGTTAAATAATGGAGCTTTTAACATTGGATTAATGAAAACATACATGGTTAGTGCCTAGTGATGTTTACATTTATAAAAACAATAATCATTTACAGAGAAAAACTTGTAGCATATTGTCTATTTGTACTGAGAAAATCTTTATATTAATTCAGTGATAGATAAACCATGTCAGAATTACTTATTCGGAAAAACCTAATAATTACTAAATTAGATATCTCAGCTGTTAATAAAAATATTAGATAAGCAATACCAAATTAGACTATATACATTAAGATAAGATAAAGATAGTAAAACCTTATTTTCTACAACTGTAAAATTATCTACAGAACTGTATTTTCTATGATTGCATGGTCAAATTTATAATCGATAAATAAGAGATTTAGGAGAAAGAGGGAATAAATATGTTAAGCTGTATTCTAAGATACTCTGAAATATTTCAAAAAACAAATATGATTTCTTTGTTCACTTGCAAAAATAGGTCAGGGTTCCATTTTCCACATGTTAAACTGCCTTTCTTATTTTCCTTGTTAAGTTTTTGGCTCATCAAATGATCAAGGGATACACATCATCACAGGATATAATCCTCTGAGCCAGTTTAAAATGTTTGTTTCTGAGTGACTGTGTTCAATTTAGAAAATGACTGCTTAGAATGTACAAGTGAATCATTGCAAAGATGCTTTTAAAGAATAAGGCTGCCCTTCGCATGTTCTTAAATTGCTAATGGAGATAAAATTAATTGTGAATGATTTGAAGATGTATTGTATTTTGACTAAACTTTCACTAAGCATGGTGTAATAAACGTAAATACGTTTGACATAGTCCAAGTGCTAATAAAAAGTGTTGTGTACGAGGTGGATAAAAAGAAGATACAATATTATTTTCTTAAAGTAAATTAAACATTATCTTCCAGCCTCAGTCTTATAAAATACCAGGCATTAACTTTTGTCTGTTTAGATGTTTCCTTTCTGATGTAGTTATTGAACAAATCCCTAATCTCTCTCAGTTTTAGAATGGAAATTACATAAATTGCATCTTAATGGAGGCTTTGACAAGAGAAAAGTTCAGCATTTCTAATTGGAGGTCTTGTCTGGAGATCTCTCTGCTTCTTTCTGATTTGATTATGTTCTACCACTGTATATTACAATGTGGTTTTTCAACAGCATCTAAAAATGATTACCTAGCATGTGATAAATCCAGGTCTCGTGTCATCAACATACGCAGGCCATCTTCATTGAAAAAGAGGTTGTTTCCACTGGAAAGGATCCCACACTTGCGAGACGGCTTTCCGCCACTCATTAATAAGAATCTGTCAGATTCTAGTTGACCTGAAAAAAGTGGAAAATGTGGTTTACCTATGACCCCAAGTACAATCAGTCATATGATATTTTTAAAATGAATATGGTAAATGCATTATGTAGTTTTAAAACATGAAGTCATAAATATTAAAGTCATATACTTTGGGAGAAGAGGCTTCTTCAACATTTTAGCCTGTTTGAATTGTTTAGCCTTGGCTGGTATAATTAAAGGGTCCCCATGACAGGAGAAGGGGGTCTTCTCTTGAGTATCTGTGGTTCAGCCAGATGGGCCCCTCCTTTCTCCTCACTCTCCACACTGAAGAAAGGACACTTGTTAGTCAGAGAGCGGCACAGGCCAAAAGTAAGGGAATGTGGCCTTTCCACCACCAGCCTCTTCACTGTGTCCTTTCCTATGCGAGGACAGTATCAGGCAGGTATAATATAATATTTTTAAAAATGGAGAAACTTTAATGGGAGAAATTTTGGTAAACTTTATTATTTCCTATTAAATAATATCTTTTACAACTAGCTCTCAAATCTGTGTACTCATCTCAGATTTAGTTTTTGTTTTTTTTTCATTGTAGAATAATATCATAACACAAGATTAACCATTTTAACCGTTTTAAAATGAACAATTCAGTGGCATTTAGCACATTCACAATCTTGTGCAACTATCACTGATACCTAGTTCCAGAACTTTCTTCACCCCAAAGGGAAACCTTGTACCCATTAAACAGTCACTCCCCATACTCCCCTCCTCTAGCCCCTGGCAACCACTAATCTGCTTTCTGTCTGGATACATTTGCCTACTTTGAATATCTCATGTAAATGGAGTCCCACAATAGGTGGCCTTTGTGTCTGGCTTCTTTCACTTAGCATAATGTTTTCAAGGTTCATCCATGTCATGGCATGTATCAGTATTTCCTTCCTTTTTATGGCTGAATAATGTTTCATTGTATGCCTATACCTAGATCTAGTTTTAAAATGTATTATAGGCCGGGCGCGGTGGCTCACGCCTGTAATCCTAGCACTCTGGGAGGCCGAGGCGGGTGGATAGTCCTGAGCTCAGGAGTTCGAGACCAGCCTGAGCAAGAGCGAGACCCCGTCTCTACCAAAAATAGAAAGAAATTAATTGGACAGCTAAAAATATATATATAGAAAAAAATTAGCCGGGCATGCTGGCGCATGCCTGTAGTCCCAGCTACTTGGGAGGCTGAGGCAGTAGGATTGCTCGAGCCCAGGAGTTTGAGGTTGCTGTGAGCTAGGCTGATGCCACGGCACTCGCCTCAGGCAAGAGAGTGAGACTCTGTCTCAAAAAAAAAAAGAAAATAAATAAATAAAATAAAATGTATTATAATATCAAAAGTATAACAATGTTATAGGAAATACAGCAAAAAGAAGATCTTTTAATCTTACTATCATAATATAGATAGCTATTATATTTAAGACTTTCTCTTACGAAGCTGTTTTTCTACAGTTTGATCACAGTGCGTATACAGTTTGAATGCTTTTTTCCAATTATTACATGACACATTTTTCTATGTTGTAACATTATCTTTACACATAATGATGCTGGATTCTAGGTATAATACTAAAGTACAGAAAGTGATGAAAGGCTGTTTAATGAGTTAGTGGTAAAACAATGACAGGAGCTTATATTTCTGGAAAATTCTTTCCTCCACATAAGATTAAACTTCTATAGACATTTTCTAAAACTATCATTAATTAGAAATTACATGTGGTAGAAAAAGTGGTGCAAATAGCCTTAGTTTTTCTCAACTAAGGTCTTGTCTCTCACTGACCATCGTTTCAAAACCAGAACCCTATAAAATTCAAAACTAAATGAATTCTTGGGTATTCACAATTGTAATGATAATAATGAAATAGTATAGTGAAGTTAATGATTGGTTTTCTATCACAAATTGTGTTTAACGTGTAAGCTCTTTCACAAAACTACACAGAATTTAGGAGAAAAGATTACCTTCAAAATCATCCTTGAGAAAATCAGGATTTTTGGTGCTTATTTTACAGGTTGGACCTGAGTAGCCGGGATCACATATACACCTGGTTGCATTGACACAGCTGCCATGGCCGTTACACATCTCCTCACACTGGGGACCGATGTAGACATTATCAATGGCCCACGTCACTGGCTGAGAGCCAGCAGGGTAAAATCCCTGGTACCATCTGAAACGCACAGATCTGGCAAAGAGATACAAGTCTTTCAAAAACGAATCAACAGAACAATACACCTTCAAAGTAAGTGCATCTGATCAATGAACAAGGGACAGTTACCGCCTGTGTACCACACTCCAGAAGTAGAAAACATGACTTGCCATTTCAGGAACAATCTTTCAGTTTTTCTCTTTCCCTCTCTTCCATAGTTTTGATGGGATTTCCATTACTATAGTTACCAGAGCTCCAGTTATTTAAAAGTGTATCTATTCCCTCTATCGGCCCCAAGTGTGTAGAGGTCTATGTCCACGTCTCTTTCTATTTTGTAGCTTTTAATGGTGGATAGCATAGCGTTTCACACACGGTAGATGCTCAGATACAAATGTCTGTTGCATCTAATTTGTTGGGAAAGGCCTTATGAACTAAACTGAGTTTTTTTTTTTTTTTTTTTGGATTTTATCTTACCAGAAACAGAAAGCCCCAATGGATTATCTTAAGAGAAAAGGTGACAAAATCAGATTGACTTTCAGTTACTGTCTCTTATTTCTTAATTTCTTTTTAAATTAAAGATAATTTTCCTTTTGTAAATGAATTGTCCTATCATATTGTTGATGATACTTTAGCTCCTTGGAAATAATCTACATTTTTTTTTTTTTTTTTTTTTGAGACAGAGTCTTACTCCGCTGCCTGGGCTAGAGTGCCATGGGGTCAACCTAGCTCACAGCAACCTCAAACTCCTGGGCTCAAGCAATCCTCCTGCCTCAGACTCCCAAGTAGCTGGGACCACAGGCATGCACCACCATGCCCGGCTAATTTTTTTCTATATATTTTTAGTTGTCCAGCTAATTTCTTTCTATTTTAGTAATTTCTTTCTATTTTTAGAGTCTCGCTCTTGCTCAGGCTGGTGTCGAACTCCTGAGCTCAAGCAATCCTCCCGCCTCGGCCTCCCAGAGTGCTAGGATTACAGGCGTGAGCCACCGCGCCCGGCCAATAATCTACATATTGAGGTCAGTCTAGAAACAGTTTAATGTATTATATTATATCTAAAACTCAGTTCAAAGAAGATGGATTTATTTTAGAGGAGCAGTCTATAGAAATGGTGTATCCATTTATTTTTGTGTCCTGTGAATCTTCTCAATTTTCAATTGTCATAAAAACTAAATTCTGAATAGTTTTTTTATATGAGAAACAGAAATTAGAAGTCAAACATTAGGGTTGGGGATGGATGGTGGGAAGGAAATGCATTTGTTAGGTTTCTAAAAGCCTAGTTGATAGTAAAGCTGGAGTCAAGTTTCTGCATATGATTTTAACCCTAATTTCATTGTTTATATCAAGAATCCAACTATATCAAGCTGCTCCCAAAATGCCAGTTCGTAATTAAACTTTCTTTCAAATACTTGTCAGAGTTTAGTTTTGGCAAGGACTTACCTTTTGAACTTTCAGACTGCTGAGCTGAGGGAAATGGCTGGAGTTTTCCTTTTAACAAAAGTCTACGAGGATTTTTTTGAACTTCTTATTTATTCAAATGTTCTGAATACAAATGAACCACCTTGGGTAGATATTCATTATTGTTCACCTGCCTTGACACAGAAACTGCAAGCATTATGATAAATGCGCTGAAGGGTCTGGTTTCACTGTGGTTCCCTTCCGCTGAAATCTTATTTTGAAAATTTCTCACTGCCACCCTCCTTGGTGAATGTCAGCATCTGTTCTCCTAAGCCAGTGGTATTCAAAAGGATCTGTTTTTTAAAGATAAACTTAAAATTTCAAGCACACAACACTGCTTTCATTAAACAGAGGTTTCAGTTGACTTGTTATGAAACTGCATAAAGCGAAAACAATTAGGAAGTTTTAAAGACAAAAAGACTCTAGACTAAAAAACCACAAAGGTGATGTGAATAAAATTAGATATAAATTCAGTACTTATTTTTTTGAATGTAAATTGACTATATGTACAGGCAAAAAAAAAAATGGCCATTTTGCACCTGAAAACTTTTGTTGTGTATCTAGTGTCCAACAAATGCACAGAAAAGGGTAATTTAAACACGGATTTTATATTTTTTTAGCATCTAGCACTTGTGCCATTATTATGTATCATGTTCAATACAACCCAAGGAATGATTCACTGAGTTGGAGAAAATTTAACTTTTGCCTTCCAGCAATTCATGCCTGCATGGGTTTTAAGAAGAGTGCTAATTCTTTTCCTGAAACAAGGACTAGACAACACTATTAAGGCAAATTCTTCTCTTCACAGACATGGTTCAAGACAGTTTGAGAAGTATGTTTATACCATTCTGAGAATGGGCATGCCTTCTTAATACATTTACTTTCTTTTCATAGAAATAAAGATGACATGGAATACAAATAACATGACCATCTAAGTTCTATACATTATTATAGGATTGTGTTTTACAAGCTGCTTTTCACCAGTGGATGAAAATACAGACATATGCATTTCTCTTGTTCAAATTTCCAAATTATAGTGTGGTGCCTTATATGTGAGCACAGCACACTGGACATCTCTAAATGTTAAGTGAGGTGGTCATAGGACACTGGAGCACTCTCCTGGCATGGGCATCTTCACTCAGTGCCTCTGATGGCAGAGCTTTGTGACCTGATTTCATACTCCTTGAGATAGGATTATTTTCATGTGGGAACTTGCTGAAGTAAGTCTCTTTTGGACAAATAATCTAAAATCATGGCCTCCAACTATCTTTAGGGTTGTTTTCTATTTAATCTAATTCTTAACTGGGCAATTGGAGCAAAGTAGAGGTCCATTAAAGAGAAAACCTGGAGCTTTTCAGCAATACTATGATGGAGTTTGGTGGAATATTCTATTCACAAGGTGACTGTCTTAGTCTGTTCAGGCTGCTATAACAAAATACCATAAGCTGGGTAGCTTATAAACAACAGAAATTTATTTCTCACGGTTCTGGAGGCTGGGAAGTCCGAGATTAAGGAGCCAGCGCATTCAGCATCTGGTGAGGGCTCACTTTGTGGTTTGCAGATGGGTGCCTTCCTGCTGTGTCCTCACATGGTGGACTAGGCAAGGCAGCTCTATGGGGACTATTTTAGAAGGGTACTGATGCTAATCACGAGGGCTCCACTCTCATGGCCTAATCACCCCCTAAAAAGCCCCACCCACCTCCTAATACCATCACCTTGGGGGGTAGAATTTCAACCTGAATTTTGGAAGGGACATGAACATTCAGACCACAACAGAGCCTATTGGCTATCCAGGCCTTTTCCGCCACCTGTCCCACCCATAGATAGGGTCTTTGGGCAGCTTTGCTTCTGTTGGAACACTTGGCTTTCTGGCCATAGCTGAGAGGTTCAGATTTTCTTTGCTTGAAATTTGGAATTAAGATTCCCAGAAAATAAAAGCTGTGGTTTGCTGAGTGATGTTAATGTCACCATGATAAAAACAAGGATCACAAACTCCTGTTGCTGAGGTCGTCACTCTTCCTGAGTGGAGTCCATGCAATTTCCCATTATCTTTCCAGTATGCTCTTCCACTTTATAAGCCTCTTTATATTTCTTATAACATATAATCTTAAAACTGACTCTGGATAAAAGTTTTTCCTGAGCTATTTTCCCCTGCTCAATTCTTCTATGGACAAACTCCCCTCAATCCATGGTAGCTTTCTGGTTGTGCTGGCCGAGTCATCAGCTCTGTGTGTTCCTAGGATCTCCAGATACTCTCCCCATCTCCTCTGGTATTGATTCTAAAGAAGCTGGAGGGCATTTTGCTTAGTAGTGCTAATTTTTTGAAAGAGTTAGATTTCCTATTAGAATATTGTCCTGGTGTAATAGCAAGGATTAGGAAATGACGCAGTTGACAACACAAAATATTAAAGCCCTTAGCAATCAAATTATAAAAATTATGCTGATGAGACAATGATGAGGGAATGGATTTAAGTTCAAAGAGAATGCAGACTTTTGAAAATCCACTTTCACCCTTTTGGAAAAGTACTAGGTGTTAGTAGTTTTGCTTAAAGACCCAAGACCTCTAATTATGCTCGGTTTCACATCAGGAATATAAATCTCTTTCCATCTTGAAAATATGACATTAGCACTTTCTTCTTTTTTGACATACTCAAGGAACAAATTCTTTGTTCTGAGACAAAAGACAAATTTTGGGCAGCCTGCTTTGTTGACTTCCTCTCTTTGTTTACTTATTAGTTTTATTTTTTGAAATATACTTTTTATTTCATTTCTATTAGGGTTGAAGTTTTTTATCTCCAAATTGCTTTTCAACAGAAGAGTTAAATATATGTAACAAGAATGCTGAGAGAGGTTGAAAAAGTAGAAATGCCTGTGGGAAATGTGCTAACGATTTTTCTTATGAGACACCAGAACATTCTGTGGGCTTCCATCCTCCCTACATGTCCTCTCCCTGAATGGGAGATATAGGTAGATGTTTGAAAGTCATAAAATTCTAACTGCATTTATATTGCGAGGTGGGTGAGCAGGAAGAGTCACAACCTGAGGCGAAAACCACATTTCTGCTGCTTCCTAATGGATCTAATAAGCACCCATGGGGACAGGAACCCCACTACAGGGTGCAGTCCACAGTGTGCTCTTAAAATCTACCTTCTAATTGTTAAGTTAGTAGTTTTGTCACCTCAGCATCCTACGTTTTAAATATCCACTGATCTGCTTCAACTGAGAACTGAAGAAGACACGTAAGGTGGAAATTTCCCCCGATAAAGCAGCAAGTCAACAATGACTTCAGGGACAACCTATCAAATGAGAAACAAACGTGGTGCCAAGCAGCAGGTCCTCACCCGCAAAGGTGCAGCTTCCCGAAGTGCACGACCTCCCTCCTCCAGCCCTGCGTGGTTCCCGCGTAGTAGGTGCTGCTCGGGTGGTGCTCGGTGGAGCACAGGGAGCTGACGTGGCTGCTGCTGTGGAAGCAGAGGGGGAGCAGCAGGTGCCAGGTCGCCCCAAAGTCCCTCGAAAATTCCAGTCTCACGGGATCAGCAGATGAGCTGTCGGTTGAGCATCCAACATTGATCTTGGGGAAGAAGAAGGAAATGATACAAATTACCTCAGAGCAAGAAGCCTTGAAATGATTCACCACTTCATTATTTTCTAGAGCCCATTTTCCTGGGAACTGTCCTGCTGAAATATTTAACACGATAAAATTCTGTTTTGCCTAACAGACTAATATTATATATTATCTTTAAATTATAATTTTTCATAAAGAAGCTCAAAGGGCCTCATGAAAAATTTACTTCCCTCATTTTATAAAAAAAACCAGTAAGTGGGTAAGGCAAAAGCGGAGACAATTCCAAATTTTACCTTTGACCCACTTTCCATAGCCAAGCAAATCATCATGAAAAGACTGTTTCCCTAATCCTATTAGCTTTTTCTACCAGTCTACTAGGTAGGAAATACCTTCTATTTTCTTTCTTATGACACCTTCCAAATAATCCCAAAAATTTTGCACATGGAGAATCTTCAGCACATATTCAATATCAAAACAGAATATAATCGTTATCACTATTTCCCTGGCACAGGGGAAGGCCTTTTTTTTAAAAACTGTATCTATTTAAGGTATACAACATTCTGTTTTGATATAATATACATAGTGAAATAATTACTACAGCCAAGCAAATTACCCTATCCATCACCTTCCATAGTCATGTGTGTGCATGCGTGTGTGTGCGCGCACGTGTAGTAAGAGCACTTAAAATCTACTCTCTTAGCTAATTTTCAGCATACAATACTATATTATTAACTATAGTCCTCATGCTTTACATTAGCTGTCTAGGCTTATTCATCCTACATAACTGCAGGTTTGTATCCTTTGCCCTACTTCCCCCATTTCTTCCCCCCTCCCCGCCCCTGGTAACCACTCTGCTTGGTCTACTCTCTGTTTCTATGTAAGGATGTTTTTAACCATTAGGGAAACAACCACTCCATTCCTTTTTCCATGCTTTCAAGTGCATTAAACCAAAACGTCATTAAATAAATATATTTGATTCTTTCTATGAAAAATTCCCCCCTTTGAAATGGGATTAATATTTTCTTACTATCATGCCATCATAGCATAGCAACCAGTTATTGATATGTATATATATCAATAGTCATTGATATAAATCACTAAATATATAGAATATCTACATAGTGTGCATGTGTGAATTCACTCTTTTTACCTTCTGATAAGTAAATTATTGACATTTGATAAACTTTTCAACTATAGGCACTTGTTTCTAGCTGGATTATTTTGATAACAGAACTCTTAAAAGGCCCAAAGGCATTACCTTTTATTAGCATTTAAAGCATAAAATAAGATTAGAAATATAAGAGAAAGTTTAAAATAAATACAGAATAATTTCTCTACCAAGGCATCATTTGGTCTCTGACTTTTGAGATCACTAGACAACTGTAATTTAGGGGATGTAGACAATTAGTCAAAAACAAATATTCAAAATTGTGTTGATGCAATTAGGCACATTTCAAGTAAGTCTGCCGATTGGCTGGTATAGAACTCAGCAATGAAACAAGTACCTTTGAAAGTTAATACCCTTGAACACTGGCATATTGCACCTTTGGTCCTGCTGATTTTATCTAAGTCTGTGAAATAATGTAGAGGTTTTTACATTAATTATTAATTTGCTCTCTTGACAAATATAAGGAGGGCATGAATATTAATAAAATACACAGAATATATTTGAAATTATAAAAACAGTGTAATATTATTTTATCTGTAAAATTTATAACACCATGATAAATATTACATAAATGTGTGGCATGATATAGACTATAGTTATATTGACCTGGGTCTTAAGAAATCTTAAGTTTCACATAAAATTGTGAAAATACTAGAATAGTATGATCCTTTTCATTCTTATAATGTTTAAAATAATTAATTGCAGTAACTTCCCATTGTTGTAGGTGGGGAAACTATGTCATAAATAAAGAACAAAAATTCAGAAACAAACCTAACAGTTCTGCTAATAAAAGTGAATTATGATGCCAAAACCTCTCTGTCCTTGCACAAAAATGGGGAGTCAGTCATAATGCATGAAATTATCTGAGATTTTCTTCCTCTTTCCTAGGTTTGGTTCAAGATAAAATTTAAAGCATTTTTAACAGAACAAAGTCAAGTACCTCAAATTGTATGATGGTGTTCTCATTCACATCTAGGTCACGGGTGGTAATGGAATGCTCACCGACTTCATTTGAAACAAACACCATAGCTGAATCTTCCTCACTGTTATGCAAGAAAACAACAAGGAATCCATTTAGGCACAAATTCATCATGATTTGTATAGAGCAGTACTTTTATTTTTAGCTTCTCAATTAAATACTTACGGTGCTCCCTTTGAAGAATATGGGCAATAAAGACCAATGTTACCACCAGGATAGAAAAACCAATTGTCTTCTCTGGGCCCAAAGTCAAAGGTATCCAGAAGCATCACAGGGTTGTTTAGATTATTTCCATCAATAATGAAGTCATCAACAATCCAGATTTCTTCTTTCTTACCTAAGGCATTTTTGGATAAATCAAGTTTTTCCAATGATGAAAATCAGATGGACATTTTTGCTCATTGAAAGTAAAGGACAAAAGGAACTCAGTAGCAACAGGTTAACACATGCCTTCTTGGAAAAAATCACAAACCAAGTAATAGTGTATTTACAGTGGTTAAAGCGTGAATAAAATAAAGCTTGCAACCACATTAAATTGACATAGCATGGAACTGCCTCACTAATTTGAGAGAGCTGTGACAAACAGCTTGTGAAAGTGTGCTGTCCCGCCCACCACAGCGGTGCTACGGACCCTGCACTGGCAAGAGGTACACTAACTAGTCTACTCAGGGAGCAGCTCATGACTTTTTAGGGTCAACCCATGACTTCTCAGCACCATGCTTCAGTCAGGCTGGAGGACTCTGGCCATTAAAACACTGCCCTGCTACATAACTATACCTAATTGCTTTATTTATTTAACAGAAAAGAAAAATATTCTGTGATATGCAATATTTCATTTTTTTTCCTTAGTGCTTTTCAAACCTATGTTGATTTGAAGATATATGGGAATACGTATAAAACTAGTGAAATCACTCCTTAGACTGTTATAGGATTTGATTCAGCAATTTAGGCTTGGTGTTTAAGGAAGATGTTATAGAGTTGATAAGAAGGGCCAAACCCAGGCTGCTTTTGCAAAGCACTGTTTGGACTGAACTTGAAACAAGATGATAAGAATATGCTAAGCAGGAATATCAAGATTCACCAAGGTCGCTTCTTCACTGATTTCCACTTGTAGTACAATTCTTACAAAACATAAAGAAGGATTTGTAAACAGGAGCCTGTTGAAATAGCCTGATGCTTTATATGAAATCACATGTCTCTCTCTCCCTGATCCTATCACACTGTTCTAGTAGTTTTCTTTTCTTTTATTTTTTTTAATTTCAGCATATTAGGGGAGTACAAATGTTTAGGTTACATGTATTGCCTCTGCCTAGCCTGAGTCAGAGCTTCAAGCATGTCCATCCCCCAGACGGTGTGCACCACACCCATTAGGTGTGAATATACCCATCCCCACCTCCCTGACACCCAATGAATGTTCCTACTATATTGCACATAAGTGTTGATCAGTTAATACCAATTTGATGATGAGTACAAGTGGTGCTTGTTTTCCTATTCTTGTGATACTTCACTTAGGAGAATGGGCTCCAGCTCTATCCAGGATAATGGAAGAGGTGCTAGATCGCTATTGTTTTTTGTGGCTGAGTAGAACTCCGTGGTGTACATAAACCACATTTTATTAATCCACGCATGTATTGATGGGCACTTGGGTTGTTTCCACATCTTTGCAATTGTGAATTGTGCTGCTATAAACATTCTAGGGCAGATGTCTTTTTTAT
Organism: Indri indri; assembly: GCA_004363605.1. NCBI lineage: Eukaryota > Metazoa > Chordata > Mammalia > Primates > Indriidae > Indri > Indri indri. Next base: position 280 of record RJWJ010006883.1, on the reverse strand, counting down.
AGAATGTCTAGTAGCTTTCTTTCCTCTTCTTGTTTAAAAGTAGTTGGTGAAAACAATGAAAAAAAATTAAGTAAGCATTCTTGGGAGAAAATTTTTGCATGCTACAAATCTGATAAAGGGCTGATAACTAGAATCTACTTAGAACTCAGGAAAATCAACAAGAAAAAATCAAACAACCCTATCAAAAAGTGGGCAAAGGACATGAACAGAAACTTTTCAAAAGAAGACAGAATAATGGCCAAAAAACATATGAAAAAATGCTCAACATCTCTAATCATCA